>QARZ01040787.1:137332-150580 GCA_013407115.1 Glycine latifolia | reverse complement strand
ATGAAATATGAAGTATGAACATGGGCACCATCAATGCAATGACCATGGATAGATAGGGACCGGAATTTTAACAATCCCTTTCTTTCTTGGGATGCTTAAAATTCGTAAACCCACCCTCACAAGGTTATCCAGTCATGCACCCCCCATGTACATACACAACATCATCGATACACTGACCATGGATAGATAGGGATCGAAATTTTAAATAATCCCATTATCTCTTAGAATGCTTAAAATAAGTAAACCCACCCTTGAAAGGTTATCCAATCAGTCAATGTACCCCACGTGGACATACACAATATAAACCATAGGCACCATCAATGCACTGACTATGGATAGCTAGGGACCGGAATTTTAAACAATCCCTTTCTCTCTAGGATGCTTAAAATTCGTAAACCCATCCTCACAAGGTTATCCAATCAAGCACCCCTATCGTATTCAAGTGTATCCACATCACACATTTCAATATCATCATCATAGATATTAAACTCAGCTCATTTCAACATCAATAACCAATTCATCATCATCTCATTTAAGCATCACCAACCACATAAACATCATCTCATTTCATTCGCAATCCATATTACCACAATACTGGTATTTTAGAAATTTCTAAATTAAAGAGGAGGACTACAATATAAAAAAATGCACTATTATGCCCATTTTAAAATTTAATAAAGGATTAAATAGGAAAATATATTATAAAATTTTGGCCAAAGTCTCCTCTGTAATTAAGACTTTTCCCAAAAATCCAATCATTACAACAACAATATTGTTCACAATTTTATCCATCAACAAACCAATTCATTGCATGTCATTAGTTAAAAACACAATTTTTTCTTGAAAACGAGCACACACAGGAACAAACACACATAAATCATAAATACATCGCATCCCATTAGTTAAAAACATAGTTTTTCTTGAAAACCAGAACACATCACAGTTATCTTCATAGTTGGACTCCCTGGCCCCCAACTATGGTATCTAAACTACCGCCAAAATAATAAACTCCCCTTACCTATCTATATCTCTCTATTAGCTCCTTGAAACGTTGTTTTGGGATCTCTCAAGTTCACGTGCTTTAGCCCAAACACAGAGCTCTATATACCAAATTGAAGATAATTTAATATAGATTTCAAAAACAAGGCTAACGCTAGCATTCGGGGTCAAATACCCACTCAAATTTAAAAAAAGGCTAAAATGGTGTTTTGGGAGTCCACATCAAAAGACATCATTTTGAAATTCTGATCACACCAATGTGACCAGGGTTCAACAAGGATCACAGAAATGACATCAGTTTCATAAAAAAAAGACTTTTACAACATCTCATTTTCAAAGGGTTTTCAAAGGAAGTATAGAAACAACCAATAACGGTACCTGAATCACAAGAGATATCAAGAGAGGCTTAAACTATCTAGAAGAAGACAAAGGAAACCAAGATTACCTCAAGGAAACCAAGAAAAGAGGATTGCAAGCTCCGTTCTCTACCGGATCCTCGAGTTGAGTTTTGAAGATTTCGCTCCAGTTAAAGTGCCCTCTTCGTGCGGTGGTCCAACGGTAAGCGGCGATGCCCGATGCCTCGTGATGGTCTCAGGTGGCTGTGAGTGGTGGAGGATGATGGGGGGAGGTGGGTTGGCTATTGGGAGGAAGAAAAATCACCATTTTTGTGATTTGGAGGTTGAAATACTTATTTAACTCCGCCTTTACTCGCTGATATGCTTCCAGCATATAGTAGTTTTTAGGAGTAATTGATTAATAAGTTGTTTAAAACTGAGTAAATTAGATTAGGATTTGGTAAATTATTATTCAAGTGCATATTAATTTAATTTCTTAGTTATTTTGTCATTTAGGAACCAACAAGAGAGGAAAAGAAGCAAAAAGAGCAAGCATTCAATTTGAACAATCCACGCGATCATCGTGGGAGTGTCAAGATCAAATATTCAGTTCGAAGGCCCCACGCGAGTAGCGCCAACCACCACGCCAGTCGCGCCAAGAGGCTGAAACACAGACTTTCAGCTCGAACAAGCCACGCTGTTAGCGTGGCCATCCACACAAGTCGCGCCATTCTATCAAAACTCAAGCATTCAATTCGAATGACCCACGCGATCAGCGTGGGCATCCACGCTATTCGTGCCAGAATTCCAGAGCAGCTTATTTAACTCGAACATTCCACGCGATCAGCGTGGAACTTCACGCGAGTCGCGCCATGAGCTCGCTGTTTCCTGATTTAAAAGATTTGAAATGGATTTAGCTTGGGAAACAGTTCCTCATTACTGGATTTAAACCTAGAACGTATGGGGGAATAAAAAGGGACCTCTGGGTCACAAAGAGGGGGTTTTTTACAGACCTATTGAAGTATTCTACAGAAGAAGCCATTGAAGACCTTGGGAGAAGCTTGGAAACATTGAGGAATTGCAGAAATATAACTTTGTGTAATCTTTTCTTTTCGTCTCTTAAATTCTCTCTAGGAATATACTAGTAATGGAAGTATTATCAATTCTGAGTATGCTTGGCTAAATTCTTGTATTGTGGTTGAGCCATGAACCTATGAGAATTCCTCTATGTCTTGATTGGTTTTAATAAGAGTTATCATAATTGCTTTGTTTTATTCTGTTCTTCATTGCTTTACTCTTAATTGGGACTGGCCATTCTATTAAGAGGTTTAGGGTTAGGATTCACAATAGGGATATTGGGATTCTAGTTTCTGAATTGAGTATAACAACAATTTATACATTGCCTAGGGATAGGGATGTGTAGTTGCAGCAATTTCAGGATGTGTTGCTTAATGCTTGGTTTAAGAAGGAATCACTAAGGGATTAGGGTTTTTAATTTCACCAAAGGGTTAAATTACTAAGGGATTAGGATTTAGCTACTTATAGGAGAATACATCAGCTGAGTAATTATAAGTAATTTAAGTTAACAATCAATCAAAGCATAAAAGGAAGGAATCATAGGGGATTGCACTTAACTACAATCATCTCTCACTACTGCAGTAAAATCCAATTAACATTCGCTTACATTCTTGTTAAATTTCTGTCATTTCATTTACGCTACTTAAATACAACTCAACAAACTCTCTCAACTCATTATTTGTCTTCCAATTTCTAAGACATTAAGTTAACATAAGATTGCATTCAATCCCTGTGGAGACGATACTTTACTTATTCACTTTATTACTTGAAATGAACGGTATACTTGCCGAGTTCGCAACAAGTTTTTGGCGCCGTTGCCGGAGATTGCAATAGCCAATTTTATATTAACTTTATATCTTGAGATTGGAATTTCTTTTGTTACTAAACTGCTTTTCCTAGTTTATGCGAGGTGTAGTTAATCCTGATCATCTACAGTACAACCCTGAAATAGAAAGAACTATTAGAAGAAACAGGAGACTAGCCAAAGAAAGAGAAAGAGAAGCAGAAATTTCTGATTGTGATTCAATCTCTGAATCAGACATGGCTGACCGAGGAAATAACCAGCCAAGACCGAAAGATGAACTAATGGAGGATATTCTGGCTCCATTGTTCACTAGACCAAACTCTAGTATTGTGAGACCACCCATTGAAGCAAATCACTTTGATATTCATCCTTCCTTGATTACATTGGTGGAATGTGTAACACCCTGAAATTTTGGTAACTTAAAATATATGTGTGATGTATTCCTTGTATGATTTGATTAATTTATTAATTAGGATTAGTTGAAATGTTATGTGAATAATCCATGTGCAATTACTTGATATAGATGTTAAGTTATGTGGAGTTTGTTTGAGATACGCTATATTTGAGTGATTACGAGTTTGACCTGAAACCTGTTTCAGTCAAATAATTATTCTGAATTGGTTAACTGTTGGATTGTCTTCAAAGTTTAAAGATAGTTTTGCAACCCATATATCTAACTTTTTACCGTTGGGATTATCAAAATAATATCTGGAACGTGAGAAATTAATTTTTCACTAAAGTAGAAAATTCTAGAATTGGGTCAACTCGCCCAGACAAGTTTTGCAGGCATTTTTGGTCGCCTGGGCGAGTGGAGGCGGTGCTGAGTACGTTTTTAAGCTTCCAAGTCACGAAAATGGAGGTTCTTCTTCCTCCAAACAGATCCAAGCTCCCCCACCACCCTCCTCCACCACCCATAGCCATCAGAGACACCCACGAGCCGCCGTTGCTTGCCACAAGACCCCGGCACAGAGAGGAACCCTTTAATCGGAGCGGAATCTTCGAAACTCTTCTCGAAGTTTTGGTAGAGAACAGAGCTCCCAATCCTCCTTTCTTGGTTTTCTTGAGGTAATCTTAGTTTCTTTTGTCTTCTTCTAGCTAGTTTAAGCCTATCTTGATATCTCTTATGATTTGGGTACCGTTATTGGTTGTTTCTATACTTCCTTTGATAACCCTTTGAAAATGAGATGTTATAAAAGTCTCCTTTTTATGAAATCGATATCATTTCTATGATCCTTGTTGAACCCTGGTCACATTGGTGTGATCGGAATTTCAAAATGATGTCTTTTGATCTGGACTCTCAAAACACCATTTTAGCCTCTTTTTAGATTTGAGTGGGTATTTGACCCCAAAATGTTAATATTGATCTTACCTTGGAAATCTATATTAAATTTTCTTCGATTTGGTATATAGAGCTCTGCGTTTGGACCAAAACACGCGTTTTGAAGGATCGTGAAACAACTCCGCTAGGCTGTAATAGGGAGAACTCCTAGTTAGGTAAGGGAAATTTATTATTTAGTTATAGTTTAGATACCATAGTTGGGGACCAGGGAGTCCAACTATGAGGATATCTGCATGTCCCTGTTGTGTGCTGGTTTTCAAGAAAAACTATGTTTTTAACTAATGGGATGCGATGTATTTATGATTGATGTGTGTTCGTCCCTGTGTGTGTGCTTGTTTTCAAGACAAATGATGTTTTTAACTAATGGGATGCAGTGTATTTATTACTAATGTTGTAGATCACAGTGAAATTAAGATACCATGGAAATGATTGATGATGTTTACATGATTTGTGATGATTTAGATGAGGTGATGCTTATGTGATTGGTGATGTCTGAATGAAATAATGTTCCAATGAGATATATGTTTATTGGGTTAATGATATTGTAATTGTGATAATTGGATTTTTGGGAAAAGTCTTAATTACAGAGGAGACTCTGTCCAAATTTTTATAATATGTTTTCTTATTTAATTCTTTATTAAATTTTTAAATGGGCATAAAAGTGTGTTTTATATATTGTAGTCCTCCTCTTTAATTTAGAATTTTCCTAAAAATATCATCTTGTGATATGATGAATTGTGAATGTATGAACTTTGGGTTGTCTGAAGACCTGAGGAATGTGAATCTCAGGCATATGTATTATGTATAGATGTGAAATGTGATTGCTTGTGATGTCGTTGATGATATTGAAATTGAGATGCAATTGATGTAGTTGATGATGTTTAAATGAGATAATGTTGACGTGGTTGATGATGTTGAAATGAGATGATATTGATATGCATGATGACGATATTGAGATGATATGATGTTGAGGTTGATAATGACATTGATGAGAGATAATGTTGATGTGAACAATGTCATTGTGTATGGATATACATGGATACCCATGGGGGTGTATGACGGGTTACCCTTGTGAGGAAGGATTTGTTCCTAGCCAGGTCATACATTGATGGTACCCATGGTTGTAGGCTGTGTATGTACACGTGGGATGCAATGACCGATTGGTTACCCTTGCGAGGATGGATTTGTTCCTAGCCACGGTCAGCGCATCGGTGAGCCCACATTGGTTTGTTATGTATGTACATGGGGGGGTGCATGGCGGGTTACCTTTGCGAGGAAGGATTTGTTCCTAGCCGGGTCATGCATTGATGATGCCCATGTTTCATACTTCATTTGTATGTGTGGAAATAAAATGAAGGCACTCGCGTACCTATGGGTTTTAGTGGGCTGAGATAGCAGGTACTATGGGGTCATCAGGTTTGGAATTCCCTTGCGACGCTGGCTAATCACCGGGTAGGGGAATGGCCAGTGCACGACAGGGTGGCCCTGATAGGCGGTGAATCATTTTTCCTGTGAGAGGCTATTTCCGGTGATGGTACCACATTGCATGTTGATAGATGTGTCAGGTGCATGCATCATTCTATGCATGATTGTTTGAGTTGTGAAATGCATTGGATGATTGGTTTGTTGAGTGTGTATTGGAATCATGGATTTTTGTTAATGATTGTGGTGGGTAATATTGTTTCCTTCCGAATTGCTGCTATCTAATGTTTGTTGGTTTTTATATAATAAACTCACCCTTGCATTTGTTGTACCGTGTCGTTGGTACTTGTGATGATCGCGAACTTTCGTTCGTGGGAGCAGATAAGCAGCAGTAGGTGACTTTGGAGGGAGATCTTCTTTTTGGTTGGAGCTGCCAAGCCGACGTGATGACGTTGGATTCCTTTTTGGAGAAAGAGTTGTGTTATGTTAATCAACTCTCTCAAATTAGTCTTTGGCTTTTTGTTGATATGTAATTTCAGGTGTATATACACATAAAGCTAAAGGAAGTTCTGACATGTGGATGACATGTACTAATTTAATATATATGTATAATGTGTTTAAATATGTAATTGTAATATGTGTATGATAATTGTATTATCGCGAAAAATTTACCATCATTTTCATAATCAAATTAATGAAGTTTTATTAAAAATTGAAGTTGCACGATTAAGAGTTAGTGATATCGTAGCGACGAGGCGGGTCATTACAGAACGCAGTCAGTTTGGAGGGGAAGACAACGAAGATCCCCATGATTTCATTGACAGATTTTTGAGAATCTGTGATACCATTAGACACCAAGGAGTGTTAGATGATGCTATAAGATTGAGGTTGTTTCCTTTTGCTGTTAAAGGGAAGGCACTTAGATGGTTAGATAGACAGACCTCAAATAGTATAACCACTTGGGAAGAACTAGTTGCAAAGTTTTTCGCTCAATACTTTTCAATGGATAAATATAATAGGTTGGTAAATGAGATCACCAATTTCACTCAACATGAGAGGGAAACTTTGTGTGCAGCATGGAATAGATTTCAAGAGCTGATTTGGAGGTGTCCACAGTATGACATGTCTGTGGGTAAAAAGGTACATATTTTCTTTAATGGTATGATACTTGAATCACGTCTTATTGTTAATGTTGCAGCTGGTGGTTCGATAAGATCAAAAACTGCAGCTCAGACATATGACTTGATTGACTCTTTAGCCTGTGAGGAAAATGAACGCACGCCGATTCAGCCCAAAAGGGAAGTCATCCATCTAGGGAGTAATGATGCAATGCTGACTGAACAGAAAATATTGGCTCAGCAACTGGCCAATTTAAATGCAAAAATTGACAAACTCCAAGTCTCAGCAGCTCAAGTCTCATCCAACAGAATGCCACCTACCACATGTGAGTATTGTCAAGGTGAGCATGAATCTAATGAGTGTCCTATATTAGTAGGAGCTGACCCTGTGCAGGTGAATGGTCTTTGGTACGATCAAAGGCCTCAACAAAATTTCCAGAGAAATCAAAACAATTCTATGGGGAATAATTTCCAAAGGAGAATTCAAGGTGGTGGATTAGATTATAAATCTAACAATTATTTGCAGCCTCCACCTATTCCACCCAAGGAACCATCGGAGCTGGAAAAAGCTATGTTGCAGCTGTCCAAGACAACTAATGAGCACATCCAGGCCACCAATGCTTTCATAAATGAGACTAGAGCTCATCATAAAAACCAAGATGCCTCCATTAGAAATCTTGAGAGTCAAATTGGGCAATTGGCAAAACAATTGGCTGAAAGGTCTGAAGGACAGTTTCCAAGTGACGCCATTGTGAATCCTAGGGAGCATGTGAAAGCAATAACCACTAGAAGTGGAAAGGTAATTACACCTCCGGAGAATCCAACAATGATTCAAAAGGGAACTGAAGAAGAAAACACCACAAGGGATGCAACACATGATATAGAAGCATCTCCAAGCAAGAGAAAAATTTTGTACCTTCTAAGAAGCCAATGGATTTCTCCCGCTTTGAGAAGCCCCTTTATCCAGTGAAAAGCAAGCAACAAGCACAAAAGCAACAGTTTGCCAGGTTCTTAGAAATGTTTAAAAAATTGCATATTAACATTCCATTTGCTGAAGCTTTAGCTAATATGCCTAACTATGCAAAATTTATGAAAGAACTGTTGTTTAGGAAACATAAATTGCAGGAATGTGAAACTATTGCACTTACTGAAGAGTGCAGTGCCATAATACAAAGAAAGCTACCCCCAAAGCTTAAAGACCTAGGCAGTTTTAATATTCCAATTGCAATAGGGAACATCAATGTAGGAAAAGCTTTATGTGACCTGGGAGCAAGTATAAACTTAATGCCATTGTCAGTTTGCAGGTCCTTGGGAATCATCGAACTAAAGCCTACAAGAGTCTCTCTACAACTTGTAGACCGCTCCTTAAGGATGCCTACAGGAGTTATTGAAGATGTTCTAGTAAAAGTAGATAAGTTTATTTTTCCTGCAGACTTTATAGTTTTAGACATGGATGGTGAAACTGAAATACCACTTCTCTTAGGTAGATCATTTTTAGCCACTGCTAGGGCTTTAATAGATGTAGAGAAAGGTAAACTAGAACTTAGGATGGATGATGAGTCCATTACTTTTAATGTTTTTGATGCTATGAAAAATCCATCTGATGAACATGATTGTTTTAGGCTAGATGTTTTGGATAATGTGATTAGTGCAGGTCAATTGGAAGAAGAAGAAAAACTTAAAGAAGTGCTGGAAATTAGAAGCCAAGAAACAATACAAGAAGAATTGGAAATAGCCATGGAGGTGCTAGAGAAGAAAGAAGATGACATCCCAGTTGGAGCACCAAAAGTGGAGCTGAAAGAATTGCCGGAGACCTTGAAGTATATGTTTCTAGGTGATGGAGAAACCTACCCAGTCATTATCAACAAAGGGCTGGAATTCTGTGAGGAAGAACAATTGCTGAAAGTACTCAAAGAACACAAAACCGCTATAGGCTGGACCATCTCCTATTTAAAAGGTATTAATCCTTCCTTTTGTACTCATAAAATTCTTATGGAGGATGATATGAAACCAGTAAGACAACCACAGAGGAGACTTAACCCCACTATGAAAGAAGTGGTAAGAAAAGAAGTGGTTAAGCTGTTAGATGCAGATATGATTTATCCAATTTCAGACACCGCATGGGTAAGCCCAGTCCAAACCGTTCCTAAGAAAGGCGGGATGACAGTCATTCAAAACGACAACAATGACTTGATCCCACAAGAACAATCACAGGTTGGAGGATGTGTGTAGATTATAGAAGACTGAATGGTGCAACTAGGAAAGATCACTTTCCCCTTCCATTCATGGACCAAATGCTTGAGAGGTTAGCAGGGCATGATTATTACTGCTTTTTAGATGGGTATTCTGGGTATAACCAAATCCCAGTAGCACCCGTAGATCAAGAAAAGATAGCCTTCACTTGTCCTTTTGGAGTGTTTGCATATAGAAGAATGCCTTTCGGCCTATGCAATGCGCCTGCAACATTTCAAAGATGCATGCTTTCTATTTTTTCTAACATGGTTGAAAAAGGTTTAGAAGTATTTATGGATGACTTTTCTGTTTTTGGCTCTTGCTTTAATTCATGTTTAGCTAACTTAGCTAAAGTTTTAAAAAAATGTCAAGAAACAAATTTAGTTTTAAATTGGGAAAAATGTCATTTCATGGTAAGATAAGGAATTGTCTTAGGACATAAAATTTCTGAAATGGGAATAGAGGTTGATAGAGCTAAGTTGTTAGTAATTGATAAATTACCTCCTGCTATTAATGTTAATGGTGTGAGAAGTTTTCTAGGACATGCAGGGTTCTACAGAAGGTTTATTCAAGACTTCTCCAAGATTGCAAAACCTCTCAGCCAATTGACTGAAAAGGGAGTAGACTTTTGTTTTGATAAAGCTTGTCTAGATGCATTTAATATACTGAAAAAGAAACTTACTACTACACCTGTGTTAATAGCCCCTGATTGGACTTTACCATTTGAACTTATGTGTGATGCTAGTGCTTATGCAATAGGTGCTGTTTTAGGACAGAGGAAATAAAAGCGGTTACATGTAATATACTACGCTAGTAAGATTTTGAATGAGGCACAAGTCAATTATGCCACTACTGAAAAAGAGATGCTAGTTGTAGTATATGCTTTAGACAAATTTAGGTCTTACTTGATTGGCTCTAAGGTTATTGTTTCCACTGACCATGCAGCTTTGAAATTTTTAATGAATAAGCAAGACGCAAAGCCACGCTTGCTGCGTTGGATGCTTTTGTTTCAGGAATTCGATTTGGAAATTAAAGACAAAGTCAGAGTGGAAAACAAGGTAGCAGACCACTTGTCAAGGATTCAAGACAGGAAGTTGCAAGATAGTCTAGAAATAGAAATAAATGAATCTTTTCCTGATGAGGGAGTGATGGCAATCCAAGTCAGCCCATGGTTTGCGGATATGGCCAATTACAAAGCTGTGGGTGTAATACCTGAAGAATTAAATTGGCAGCAGGAAAAGAAGTTTCTCCATGATTCAAAGAGGTATTTGTGGGACAACCTTTTTCTTTATTTTCAATGCACTGACGGGGTAATTCGCAGATGTGTAACCGAGTCCGAGGCACCTAAAATCCTTTGCCATTGCCATGCTTCGGATTATGGAGGTCATTTCGGAGGGAATAGAACAACACAAAAAGTATTGCAGTGCGGTTATTATTGGCCAACATTATTCAAAGATGCAAGAGAATTTGTGGAAAAATGCGACAATTGTCAGAGGACGGGAAATATTTCTCGTAAAGATGAAATGCCATTGAACAACATCCAAGAAGTTGAGCTGTTTGATGTATGGGGGATTGATTTTATGGGACCTTTCCCAAAATCATACTCCAATCAATATATCTTGGTTGCAGTAGACTATGTGTCCAAATGGGTAGAAGCGGTCGCTTTGCCAACCAATGATGCGAAGATAGGGTCTCATTCTTACGGAAGAATATCTTTACCCGCTTTGGAGTGCCGAGAGTCATAATCAGTGATGGAGGTACCCACTTTTGCAACAAACATTTTGATAGCTTACTTGTCAAGTATGGAGTCAACCACAGAGTTGCCACACCGTATCATCCACAAACCAGCGGTCAGGTAGAAATTTCTAACCGAGAACTTAAAAGAATTTTAGAAAAGACTGTTGGAAGTTCTAGGAAAGATTGGGCTAGGAAGATCGATGATGCATTGTGGGCATACCGGACTGCATTTAAAACACCTATAGGTATGTCTCTATTTCAAATTGTGTACGGTAAGTCCTGCCATCTTCCAATTGAGTTAGAACATAAAGCATTGTGGGCTACTAAATTCTTAAATTTTGAACTCTCTAAATCTAATGAGAAACGTTTGTTGCAATTAAATAAGTTAGATGAGTTCAGGTTAGCTGCATATGAGAATGCCAGGATCTATAAGGAGAAAACAAAGAAGTGGCATGACAACAAGATTCGCCCCAAGGAATTTGAACCAGGACAACAGGTTTTGCTTTATAATTCTTGCCTGAGACTGTTTCCAGGTAAGTTAAAATCCCGATGGTCTGGTCCATTTTTAGTGTGCAAGGTTTATCCCTATGGAACAGTAGAAATTTCTCCCTTAGATAATGACAGGTCATTCAAAGTGAATGGATGTAGATTGAAGCCTTATTTTGGAGGGGAACTGAATAGGAATGCAGTTTCCATTCCACTAAATTCATTGGATGATTAACAGTTGTCTGTCAAGCTCATGACGTTAAACAAGCGCTACTTGGAAGGCAATCCAAGCATTTAATTTTGTTATTTTCAATTTCTGCAAGTTTTTAATTCAGTTATTGTTTTATGCCTAGTTATACTCGTTTATTCTTGATTTATTTGGTTGATGTAATTTAGTAACAGTATGTTTTAATTTTAAGTGTTATTTGCATTTTAGCTCTTTCATTTCAAAATGTTATGTGTACAATTAACTTACCTTAAGATTTAAAATTGAGAAAAAGCATATAAAAAGCATTGTAGAGCATTCGAATAACTCACGCTGATCGCGTGGGGGTATGGCGCTAGTCGCGCCACCAATTTGAATCAACTCAGCCCTAATTGCAATATCCACACTAACAGCGTGGAATCTGGCACTAGTTGCGCCAACTGGGCGAATTCAAAGGTCACTGCTCCATCTATGGCGCTGATCGCGTGGAATCCCATGCTACTCGCGCCACTTATTCGAACCCAGGGGACAAAATTAATGCTTTCACGCTGATAGCTTGAACCTTGGCGCTATTCGCGCCATCCATTCGAGGCTAAGAGCCCTAATTCAAGAGGTCACACTGATAGGGTGGAATACCGCGCGAGTCGCGCCTGGTGTTCGAAACCAGATGACTCTTCTGCGACATTTCACACTGATCGCGTGGAGCATGGCACTACTCGTGCCACGAGTTCGAACCAATTATGCCTGTTTTATTCATCCATGCGGTTAGCGTGGTATGTGGCATGATCCGCGCGAGAGTGCCAGTTCAGTTTTTTTAAAAGGGATTTTCAGACACCAAAGTCGCGCCTCACTGTTGCTTCCTCAATTTTCTCCCAAATTCACCTGACTCTTCTCTATTTCCCTCAATTTAGTTTAATATCAGCCCTCATCAAAGCCTACAACTCCTTCCTAGGGTCCCCAATTCCAAAAACCTTCATTTCAAATCTACCATTCTTGAAAGCTTGGAGTTCCTGGTTCCTTTCATTCTCTTCCACTTATTCACAGCAATGGTAGGTGATAAGGTTAGTACCCTAAAACCTATGAATATACATTGCACTAAAAAGGCATGAAGAAGTGAGTTTGGACACCTGAGTTGCAGAACTCAAATGGTGGAATCGCGATGCCACGCGATTAGCGCGAGAATGGCATGAGTCGCGCCAGACCTGTATAGGACCTGTTTGATTAGATTCTTGAAGCTGATTTCTATGCAAATGCTTGAGTTAGTAGTTAGGATATTGTTTTAGATGCTTGAATAGGTTGTTTTATGTTGTCTATAGCAAGTCTTATTGATATTGGATGATTGGTTCCATTGGATTAAGATTAGAACCAATGATGTAGTTTCTGCCTTAACTTAAGGAATGAATTCTGTTGCATATTGTTTGATATTCTGCTATAATGTTGTGATTGGTAGCAAGACCATGTAGGTTTAGTCACCCACACATGATGATACCCTT
>QARZ01040787.1:94266-132332 GCA_013407115.1 Glycine latifolia | reverse complement strand
GTACAACCACGTCTGGAGGACTCCTATATACCGGGCCGGCCTCTATCTTACAGGAAACATCTCATATCAGGCCTATAACCATCACCTGTCATCTATCCTATTACCATAGGATTCTACAATCAATCATGCTTATCTCCAACTAAAACAAATCATAATCATCCATTTCTGGATCCAAACCAAAAGACAAGCATCACAATCCAAATTACAATCATTACCCTCTCATAGGGCACAATCATCATTCATCAGTCAATCTGACCAACAACCAATCAACAGCATATGTATAACAACATAACAGAACCATCACCTCAGATTGGTGAATGGCTGAACACAACAAAAGGGAATACATTCAAGAATCAAGAGCTTACCTGCTCTAGACAGATCACCGGCTCTCCCGGCCTCGTGGTCAACACCACCAGAGCTATCAAGCTCACGTCCTACACAAGAACCAATACATAACACATCAAATACAGTTATAGGACGTTTAAACGAAAGGAACTATCATCCTCTCTATAAACATATACTAATCGCTGTACAAGAGATTTCAGACCCTTCAACAGGATCCCTCTCGGCCTCATCAAGGCTACAGAGTCTCTACAAGAACTCTGATCAGGCTAACACAAAGCACATCCCTGCTCATAATAGCCTAAACCCAACAACTCATCATCATCAGTTTCAACCGATCAATCTCATCTATACAGCCTCCTGAGCAACTTTGTCAACTGCTCTAAGGTTCATACTAGTCACATTACTAGTCTTTTATCTCTGTTCATATATACTCAGAGCCAAAATCAAATTTCATCAGTAATTATTTCTGAAGGCTCTAACATCATCACAGTAACTCTCTGAACATAATCTTCTACAGAATCCGAGCCTAACAACGGCTCTAACACCTCCTAAAACACCCCTTAAGATAACCCCAAAACCTCAAAATCCAATACACAGAACCAACGGTTAAAGCTCGAGTTTCTTACCTCTGTGATGTTCAGAAACACCAGGGAATCACTTTCCCTAAGGTAGCTTGCTCAATCAAGGCTTTCTTCGCCTTTAAACTCCGAGCTCTCAAGGTTCTCTCAGAGAAATCAAATCTCCTCGTTTCTCAGCTATTCTCACGAATCAATCGGGGGTTTACTCTTATCTCGGGGCTCTGATCACTTTCTCAGTTGGGCTAGAGGTGTTTAGATGAACGATGAAGAAGATAAAAAACTCTACAACTCATCAATGGCTGCTCCTCTCTCTCTTCCTCTTCCATTTTCGTCCAAATGAGCTATTTATATAGGCCTGCCCGAGGTCTGGCGCGATCCGCGCCACCTCCCGCGCTATCCGCGCCATGCCTCTGGCGCCACCCGCGCCAACTCTGGCGCGGTCCGCGTGAAAAACCAGTGGAAATTGGTTTTCCAGGGCACCTGTGGCGCGATCCGCGCGGCCCTTGGCGCTACCCGCGCCACAGCTAAAAACCTTGGCGCTGCCCGCGCCAAACCTGGCGCGATCCGCGCCACAGCGAAAACCAAGTTTTCTGCTGTGAATCCCCGCGCTATCGCGCGGGGGTATGGTACTAACCACGCCATAACTTAGGGTTATCACAACCCGCAGCTCAGACCCCTCCAGTACCATCCAACCTTGTAGAGCCAGCAGCGGACCAACCTGGTCCATCTCAGGCTGCTGAGGACGAGATGATCGAGGGCGCGGAGTGACTCCCAACATTATTTCTTATTTTCCTGTTTTTGCTTTTCTATTCTTGTTTTTCATTTTCCATACCATTTACATTACTACGGTACACATTTATATACTTGATACATTCGTGATATTTGATGCATGAATAATTTGATGTGAATGTCTTCTGTCTGAATCAATATTTCATTTTGGTTGCGATTCTTCAAATAATAATTACGTGAGTGAGCACACGATCCTTGTTAGTTGTTGCTGGGGATAGCAATTTTCTAAATCTGGGAATGGGCGCATACGCAGTATTTATTTGATGAATCACATTCAAGAGACAAAAGATGTCTAACAGAAAAATTATATGTTTTGCTAAAATTTATAAGGATTAAATTTTTGAATAACGTGTTAGAAGCTTATTTTATATATCTCAGAAGCAAAATTGTGAAGTCAGTGATACATTAGATATTCTGTTAGGAAGCTTGAGTGAGATGAAATATGGCATGGCTTGCATGAAGCACAATTGAATTACGATTATTTGTATATTAATATTCATGTTGAAGTTGAAATGACGCTTGATATGAAGTTAACAGAGGCTAACTTGAGTCCATAACCTGTGAGGATTGAGCTATACAGTACAAAATTCTTTCAGAGAGGCCTCACCTTGGTAAGTACTCTAGAACTTGATTTGTTTCTCTGGATGCATGTATATTCTGATATGATTAAGGCAGTTTATTCTTTTAAGCCAGGGCCAAATTGACTCACCTTCAATTTTCCATTGTCACCTCTTTTGAGCCTAAACCTTTTTATTCATACACCTGAAATTTGAAACATAATCCTTGACCACCCTACTTGAGATTGGAGAAGAAAGAATTAGAATCAAGACCATGGAATAGGGGGGAATAGGGAAAGGAAGGAAAGGTAAGAGGAAAGACAAAGTTACCCAAGAAGACAATTCTGGTATAAGAGTGAAAATGCCAATAGAACAGATCTGGCAAAAACCAAATCTAGTGAAGAATTCAGTAAGGGAAATAACAAGTCTGAAATACCAGCTGTCCAGTAAGGGAAGTAACAAGTCTGAAATACCAGCTGGTGGATCTAAATATAATTTCTTACCACCCCACTTGCTATGTTACAATGTTTTGCAGAAGAAAAAACAGAGAACAAAGAGTGATAAACTGGCTAAGTGAACTTGATTAATTTTGACAGAATCCAATCTCAATTTTAGCTACTATCCAAAATATTCCTACCCTTAAGCCAGGCCAAGTTACAACCTTATAAGACCTTTTGATCAGTTATGCATACATTCATGTTTCTTATTTTCAGGAACGCGACAATATGATCAAGCTTATGGTAGTGCTATCCCTGTATTGGATTGAGTGAGTATAATAAACCTTATACACTTGAGTGATGAATGAAATACACACATCTTGGTAAGGAAGACTCAAGTGAAACTCTTGCAGTTGATGGAATTGAAAGTGTTATTGAAACCTTGATTGGAAATTGATTATACTTAGCATTGTGATTCTAAGAGTGTTAATTATGAATTTATGATTGATTGTTGAAACTTGCTTTCTGAATAGAAACTATGTTTATTGTTGAGGACAGCAATATATAAATCTGGGAATTATTTGATATGCTTCCAGCATATAGTAGTTTTTAGGAGTAATTGATTAATAAGTTGTTTAAAACTGAGTAAATTAGATTAGGATTTGGTAAATTATTATTCAAGTGCATATTAATTTAATTTCTTAGTTATTTTTTCATTTAGGAACCAACAAGAGAGGAAAAGAAGCAAAAAGAGCAAGCATTCAATTCAAACAATCCACGCGATCAGCGTGGGAGTGTCAAGATCAAATATTCAGTTTGAAGGGCCCACGCGAGTAGCGCCAACCACCACGCCAATCGCGCCAAGAGGCTGAAACACAAACTTTCAACTCGAACAAGCCACGTTGTTAGCGTGGCCATCCACGCGAGTCGCGCCATTCTATCAAAACTTAAGCATTCAATTCGAATGACCCACGCGATCAGCGAGGGCATCCACGCTATTCGCACCAGAATTCCAGAGCAGCTTATTTAACTAGAACATTCCACGTGATCAGCGTGGAACTTCACGCGAGTCGTGCCATGAGCTCGCTGTTTCCTGATTTAAAAGATTTGAAATGGATTTAGCTTGGGGAATAGTTCCTCATTACTGGATTTAAACCTAGAACGTATGGGAGGATAAAAGGGGACCTCTGGGTCACAAAGAGGGGGTTTTTTATAGACCTATTGAAGAATTCTGTAGAAGAAGCCATTGAAGACCTTGGGAGAAGCTTGGAAACATTGAGGAATTGCAGAAATATAACTTTGTGTAATCTTTTCTTTTCCTTTCTTAAATTCTCTCTAGGAATATGCTAGTAATGGAAGTATTATCAATTCTGAGTATGCTTGGCTAAATTCTTGTATTGTGGTTGAGCCATGAATCTATGAGAATTCCTCTATGTCTTGATTGGTTTTAATAAGAGTTATCATAATTGCTTTGTTTTATTATGTTCTTCATTGATTTATTCTTAATTGGGACTGGCCATTCTATTAAGAGGTTTAGGGTTAGGATTCACAATAGGGATATTGGGATTCTAGTTTCTTAATTGAGTACAGCAACAATTTATACATTGCCTAGGGATAGGGATGTGTAGTTGTAGCAATTTCAAGATGTGTTGCTTAATGCTTGGTTTAAGAAGGAATCACTAAGGGATTATGGTTTTTAATTTCACCAAAGGGTTAAATTACTAAGAGATTAGGATTTAGCTACTTATAGGAGAATACATCAGCTGAGTAATTATAAGTAATTTAAGTTAACAATCAATCGAAGCATAGAAGGAAGGAATCATAGGGGATTGCACTTAACTACAATCATCTCTCACTACTGCAGTAAAATCCAATTAACATTCGCTTACATTCTTGTTAAATTTCTATCATTTCATTTACGCTACTTAAATACAACTCAACAAACTCTCTCAACTCATTATTTGTCTTCCAATTTCTAAGACATTAAGTTGACATAAGATTGCATTCAATCCCTGTGGAGACGATACTTTACTTACTCACTTTATTACTTGAAATGAACGGTATACTTGTCGAGTTCGCAACACTCGCCCAGGTGAGCAAAAATGCCTGCAAAATTTGCCTAGGCGAACTGACCAAATTCTAGAATTTTTGCTTCAGTGAAAATTTAATTTCTCACGATTCAGATGTTAGTTGGTCAATCCCAATGGTCAAAACTTTTATCTGTGGGTTAGGAACCCACCTTTAAAATTTGAACCACCGCACGGAGAAAATCACTTTAATCGGAGCGAAATATTCAAAACTCTACTCGAGGATTCAGTAGAGAACGGAGCCTCCAATCCTTCCTTCACGGTTTCTTCGAGGTAACCGTGTTTTCTATGTCTTCTCCTAGCTAGTTTGAAGCCTGTCTTGATATCTCTTGTAATTTGGATACCATTTTTGGGTGTTTTTACACTTCCTTTGAAAACCCTTTGAAAATGAGACGTTGTAAAAGTTTCCTTTTTATAATATTGATGTCAATTTTGTGACCTTCGTTGAGTCCCGATCGCATTGGTGTGATAGGAATTTCAAAATGATGTCCTTTTGATGTGGACTTTCAAAACACCATTTTGGCCCTTTTTAAATTTGAGTGGGTATTTGACCTCAAATTTTAATATTAACCTTGTCTTTGAAATCTATACTAAGTTGTCTTCGATTTGGTATATAGAGCTCTACGTTTAGGCCAAAGCACGCGAACTAGAGAGATCTCAAATCAACACCGTGAGGAGCTAACGGGGAGAATTTATACATAGGTGAGGGGAGTTTATTGTTTGTTTATAGCTTTTGATACCATAGTTAGGGGTCAGGGAACCCAATTATGGAGATATATGCCTGTCCCTGTTGTAATGCCTTGAAATCTCGATAACTGAAAATATATTGTTGAAATGTTGTGTGAATTACCCTTGTGTAACTATTTGGTGTGAATGTTAGGTTATGTGAAGTTTGTTTGGTTTATGTTTGAATTATTTTGTATGATATGTTAATTAGAAATAAAAAGAGAAATTACAAAAATGTTTAAAGGAAAATGACCATATTACCCTTTCCCTTGATGTGGGAATTACCGTAATACCCTTGAAGTAAAATTACAATAATGCCCTTAGATATTTTGAGGTGGAAATTACAATAGTGCCCTTAGATAGTTTGATTAGATATTTTGAAGTAGAAATTACAATAATACCCCTGGATAAGTGATAAATTACCAAAATACCCTTGGATATTTTGCCTTAGATATTTTTGTGGAAACTTGATAATTACAGAAATACCCCTGGGATGGCAAATTACCAAAATGCCCTTTGTAACAGACAAACATCACAAGAACACTAGAAGTACCTATTGGTCGAAAATTTATGATTAGGTACGCCATAAGAAAAGTCTCTAAATTTTACTACTGAACATAATAAATGCATGCGAATAAACCTGACAGTAAAAATGCAGGAAAATCACATATCTAAAGCTGTCATGAGCTATAGTTTCAGACCATGTGATGATATGATGAGGAAATTATCACATGAAAAACACTTGTGATGGTTGTACAAGAACAATAGGATAGAAGCAAATGGATCTAAGTGACTAGTTTAGAAGTGCTTAAAATAGAATTGGTTATGATTAGTTAATTTAAGGAAAGAAATAAATCCTAAGCCATATGGACTATTGAATAGAGGCTTAAGATTTTAAAGGTATGACACCTTAGTAACTATCACATTAATTTGAAAACACATGAAGTACACTTGGTTTAAATTAAAAGAGACAAATATCTTAAGGTAAGCATGCATGTACGTGTGATTTTGAACAACATCAATAGACATGGAAGAGTATCTTTGTGTGGGTATGTGTATACGTGATTTTCATGATAAAGCCAATGCCTTATGTGCATGAAATAAAAAAAAAGCAAGAAGCTTCAAGAGGCATTGCACATGGACCTTAGGCCATAATGAAGGGAATATTTGCATGATGATTAGGTAAGCTAGCATTAATTGCATGTAGATAAAAAAATCTTTATGTCATGATTACTTGGTTACATTAGAACTAAACCAAGGACTAACTCGATTACATCCTAACTAATTCTTTTACTATAAATACCCCCTTTGAGATGAAAATCAGCACATGCAAGCCCTCATTCAAAACTCATGGCCACTTGCTTCCTTTTCTCTCTTCACTTTTGCTTCATTTTCTCTTCTTTTCTTCTCACTCAAACTGCAGCCCTTTCACCAAATCACCTATCATTTATTCATCCAAAATATTCTATTAGAAGATAGAAACTTTACACCTCAAGCTCTTGAATCATTCCAGCCAAATATTAAGGTGAGTATTGGTGTTGAAATTCCTATGGTTTTAAGCTGAATTTTGGACTTTTTTAGAATTTTATATCTCCCTCTATACTTAAACCAAATGAGGTGTTTGACCACTCATTTTAAATCTTAGGATGTCCTCTATGTTTTCCTAAAACATGGGATCAAACGGTGCAGTGATTCGTGCCCATAATTTCTTTAAACCTAAGCTGTCCAAAATTGTGCGTAGTCAAAACAGCCACTGCCACCCGTTCTAAAAAATTTATATCTCTCTCATTTATTACTCAAATAAGGTGTATGATATATGGAATTAAATATCTAGATGTTAACTATAACATATAAAAAAATTTAGCTAAATAAAGATTGTGTACTACTTGCAGTCACAAAAACTGTAAGAGATGTCAGTGTAGAATTTTAAGCTTTCTGGCAGCCTTGGAGTGTTGTTATTAAAATGCTATAGCTAGAGTTTTAGACTCCAATTGTGGCATGTAATACCTTGCTAGAAAGATAATGTTGATGTGAACAATGTCATTGTGTGACGTGGATACACATGGATACCCATGAGGGGTGCATGACGGGTTACCCTTGCAAGGAAGGATGTGTTCCTAGTTAGGTCATGCATTGATTGTGCCCATGGTTGTATGTTGTATATGTCCACGTGGGATGCAGTGACCGATTGGTTACCCTTACGATGAAGGATGTGTTCCTAGCACGGTCAGTGCATCGGTGAGCCCATATTGGTATGTTATGAATATACATGGGGGATTTATGATGGGTTACCCTTGCGAGGAAGGATGTGTTCCTAGCCGGGTCATACATTAATGATGCCCATGTTTCATACTTCATTTGCAATGATGGAAATAGAATGAAGGCATGTGCGTTCCTGTGGGTTTCAGTGGGCTGAGAACGTAGGTACTAAGGGGTCATCGGGTTTGGAATTCGCTGGCGACACTGGCTGATCACCAGGGGGGCAGGGAATGGCTAGTGTACGACAGGGTGGCCCTGATAGGCGGTGAATCATTTTTCCTGTAAGAGGCTATTTCTGGGATATGGTACCACATTGCATTCTAAGAGTTGAGTCAGGTGCATGAATCATTCATAATATGATTGTTTGAGTTGTGAAATGAATTGGATGATTGGTGTGTTAAGTGTGTATTGAATTGATGAATTTTTGGTAATGATTGTGGTTGTTATTGTTGTTTTCTTTCTAATTATTGTTATCTGATGCTTGCTGGTTTTGTTAAATAAACTCACCCTTTCAATTTTTGTACCGTGTGGTTGGTACCTATGATGATCACAACCTTTGTTCGTGGGAGCAGATGATCAGCAGTAGGTGATATTGAATAGAGATTTCTTTTGTTCGAGCTGCCAGGCCAATGTGACAACGTTGGAATTTATTTTGGGAGAGAGTTGTGTTTTGTTATCAACTCTTTCTTAGTTGGTTCCTTGTTTCTCTTTGATCAGACATGTAATCTCAAGCTTAGATTTATATGTAAAAAACTGAACTATGTTCTGACATATGAATGATATGTATATGATTAATATATTTATATATATGTATTTATTTACATACGTGTGTGTTTTTTATGAATGTATTATTGCGAAAAATTTACTCTCATTTTCATAATCAAATTAATGGAGTTTTCATTAAAAATTGAAATTACACGTTTAGAGTGGTGATATCGTAGCGACGAGGTGGGTCATTACACCTGTTGTGTGCTGGTTTTCAAGAAAAACTATGTCTTAAATTAATGGGATGCGATATATTTATTATTGATGTATGTTTGTTCCTGTTATGTGCTCGTTGCAAGGAAAAATTGTGTTTTTAACTAACAGTATGCGATGAATTTGTTATTGATGGATACAACTGTGAATGATGTTGTTATTATAATGATTGGATTTTTGGAAAAAGACTTATTCACAGAGGAGACTCTGCCCAAAATTTTATAATATGTTCTCATATTTAATTCTTTATTAAATTTTTAAATGGACATAAGAGTGTGTTTTATATATTGTAGTCCTCCTCTTTAATTTACAATTTTCCTAAAAATATCAGTCTTGTGGTATGATGAATTGTGAATGTATGAAGTTTAGGTTGTCTAAAGACCTGGGGAATGTGAATCTTAGGCATATGTATTATTTATAGATGTGAAATGTGATTGCTTGTGATGTCATTAATGATATTGAGATTGAGATGCCATTGATGTTGATGATGTTGAAATGAGATAATGTTGATGTGGTTGATGATGTTGAAATGAAATAATGTTGATATGGTTGATGATGTTGAAATGAGATAATATAGTTAATAATATGGAAATGAGATGATATTGATGTTTATGATGATGATATTGAAATAAAATGATGTTGATGTTGTTGATGACATTGGGATGACATGATGTTGATGTTGATAATGACATTGATGAAAGATAATGTCGATGTGACAATGTCATTGTATGCTATAGATACACTTGGGGGGAGTGCATGACTAGATATCCTTGCGAGGAAGGTTGGTCCCTATCCATGGTGAGTGCATTGATGAGTCCATGGTTGTATGTTGTGTATGTACATGTGAAGTGTAACGACCCGGATTATAAGTTGCTAATCTGAATGTTTATGTGTGTGTTGTGGTGATTAAATTACGTGTTATGTTGATTGATTAATTGTTTTATTTATAACTTGTTGTTTGAGTGCTTTTTGTCTTGGTATGCGTGCTTAATGGGTATTGGACGTAAGTTAACTCTACTGTACTGTGGTTGCCGACCGTGCACGTTAAGTGGACGTGCTGTGTCAGCCTTGTTTATAAGCAACAGGCCAGCACAGCAACAAGTTTACTCTTCCTTCTTCTACCTTTGTGTTTCCTCTGTTTTCTCTCTAAAACTCACCCAGAAACCTCTCGTTCCCAACCCCTTCTTTGTTATCTTTAACATTCAAGAACCACCGTAGCTGCTGCTGAATCCCGACACCAAGGAGAACTTCATGGTCGAAGCAAAAGTAGGGAATGAACTGCCGTGAAGCATGGACGAACTCCTGGTTAGGTAAGGGGAGTTTATCGTGTTTCTTAACAACTTTAGGTACCACGGTTTGGGGGCCAAGGAGTCCAGCCATGATGATAACAGCATGTCCCTAGTGTGTGCGATGTTTTTCCCAGAAAGCTACGTCTTTTATGAATGGCATTTGGTATGCCTTAAATTTGTTGAGTGTTGTTTTGTATTGATGTTTGGTGTTCTTGTAGGGAGTAGATGTTTTACGAACTCCCCATGCATGTGGGTGAAGTTGGCATTTTGATGCTCAAGAGTTTCTAAGACACCTGTGGAAGTGTTCGTGAAGGTGATGAGTACCGGGATGGGTTGGCCGGGTTACACGTAGACATAAATCCCTTGTGTTTGACGTCGGCTACCAAGATAGGCAGGCCGAGTTAGATATATGTGTCAAACCCTTGCATTTTGATGTCGGCTACTGGGATGGGTGGGATGAGTTGAGCGGGTTGCGTGGCATGCATGCATGCAGGACGTAACTTGGTCCTTGTTGGTGGACTTCAGTAGACCGGGTTCCCTACCCGTGGTCGTTCATTTAGAGTCGTTAAGACTCGTTTCCATTTTTATGAGCTATACCAGGTTCCTTACCCGGGGTGGGCTGTTTCCTTTAGAATTACCAAGTCCAAACCCCTTTCTCCTTGAGAACTGCCGAGTTCCTTACTCAGCAGAGCTTGTCTGCTCTTGGGAAATGAGCCACCGGGTTCCCTTACACCCTTGTGTAGGTTGGTGAAATACAAACCCGGGGTCTTACAAGCGCTTATGCAATCGATTACATAGTGCAAAACCCGTCCTTAGAACTTTACAGGAAACCTAAGGGCCTCTTGACCGCCTTTGGCAAATCCTTAGCAAACCCAACCAACCTTGCTCGAGTTCTACCAGCCTTGACTGACCTTGTCCACCTTCGTCCGACTTTGTTCAGATTCTTACCTTGAGGTAGTATGTCTAAGTGCCAACCCGGACACCTCGTACTTCACACCGGTTCACTTATTTGTACGTGTTTGTGATGACGTATATGATTATATTGGTGGCACATGAACCTGGCCTATGTGATAGGTTAAGATGAGGAATGTGTTTGGATATACATAAATACCCATGGAGGTGTATGGCGTTATCCTGGCCAGGTCGGGTTGAGCCTAGTTCTAGGTCATACATTGATGGTGTCATGGTGATATTCTATGTATAGCCGTGAGATGCCGGGACTGGGTGGTGGTAAACCTTGTGAGGATAACGGTCAGTGCATCGATGGGCCCTCGTGTGGGCGGTAGGTTACATAGCGGGTGTATGGTGTTATCCTAGCCAGGTCGGGTTGAGCCTGGTTCTTGCTCATACATTGATGGTGCCTATGTAACATACGACATTTGCATGGCAGAAATGGGGTTGATGATTGGCTGTAGGTACGGAGGTACTAGGGGGCCACGTCTGTTGGGAACTCCTTCTGGCACCCATTGGCTGTCACCATGGGGGGTGATTCCTGTGCACGACAGAGTGACCCTGACAAGCTACTGCATCATCTGACCACAGGGATGGCCTATTTCCAGGATGGTACCACATTACATGATGAGAATTGAGTCAGGAGCATGCATCATGCTAGATTTTATGAGTTGATTTACGAAATGGTTGTGGATGTCCGTATATGTTGGTGTTTGATGAATGCTTGGAATGTTGTATTGATATGTTGATGACCGTGTTGCTTCTTGACTGGGTTATGCTCCTTTCCTGTTGTGTTTATTGTTGTTACTTAATATGGTGAACTCACCTTTGCTTTGTTGTACCTTATGATTTGGTACCTGTGATGATCGCAAACCAGGTTTGTGTGAGCAGATGGGCAGCAATAGGTGCTTTTGGGGGAAGACCGGGTTATTTGGAGCCGCCGTGTTTTGTCGGGATGTCAACGGACCTTATCCCGGGCAGGAGTTGCATTTTTGCTAGATGCACCCCTTGTTTTAATGGATGCACTCCTTGTTTTACTAATCACACCCCTGACTTCTATTTCTCTTTTACTTCTCTTTTTACTGTAAAACACTTGATGTATATTCATTTTGAGACATAATCCTTGTACTTGTAATTAAATTATGTTTTGTAAGTGCGTACATTATTGCACGTTTGGCAAGTGTACCGTTCGTTCCAAGTAATAAAGTGAGTAAGTAAAGTATCGTCTCCACAGGGATTGAATGCAATCTTATCGTAACTTATTATCTCAGAAATTGGAAGACAAATAAGTTTGAAGAGAGTATGGTTGTGTTTTATGAATTACGTAAATTAAATAATGACAGAAAATTAACGAGAATTAAAAAGAGAATTTAAATTAATCTTTATGCAGTGATGAGAAATAATTGTGGCCAGAGCACATTCCCCTTTGTTCCCTACCTCCTTTACTTGGATTTGTTATTAAATTCAATTACTTCTAATTGCTCAGAGACTGTATTTTATATAATTGGTTAAATCCTAATCCATTATTAATTGAACCCTTTAACCCAATCAGAAATTCTAATTCCTTAGTAATTCCCTATCAAGCTAAGCATTAAGAGAATACATCATAATTCTGCAATCATACATCCCTATCCCTAAGCCATGTAAAGACTGTTATTTTACTGCTTTCAGAAATTAGTGTTCCAATATCCCTATTGCAAACTCTAACACTAAGAACTCTACTAGAATGGCCAAATCTAATAAAGAAAAATCCAATGAAGAACAAAATAAAATAAAACAATTATCAGAATTTCATATAAATACCAATCTAGTTATAGAGGAGTTTACATTGGTTCTGGCTCTAACCACAATAAGAAAGTTTAGCCAGACATAATCATGTCTAACCTCAAGAAATACAAAGACAGTAGAAGCATTACAAAACCTTCAATCTTCCTTCAATCTCTGGCCTTGATATTCTCTCCACTTTCTCTCCCTGCATTTTTGTGTGTGTTCTGTGCCAAAAAGTGTCTACTTTTTATCTCCCACACGTTCATATATTTAATTCAGGTAAGAAAGCTCTTTTTCCCAAGCTATTTCAGTGCAAAATCACTTAAATCAGGTAACCGCGTAACTGTGGCGCTACTCACGTGGGGTTCCACGTTAATCGCGTAGACTGTTCGAATTGAAAGGCTGATCCTGAAGTCTGGCGCTATTCACGTGGGTCACAACGCGATCCGTGTGGACTGTTCAAATTGAAATGGTCTTTTCAGACTATCTGGCACTACTGGCGCGGGGTCCCACGCTAATCGCGTGGGATGTTTGAAATGAATCAACTGCCCTAGAAGTCTAGCGCTACTAGCGCGGGTCACCACGCTGATCACATGGCTTGTTCGAGCTGAAGAGTTGGCCTTAGCATCTGGCACGAGTAGCGCGGTGACTGGCACGAGTCGCGCGAGATGGTCGAGAGCGTGTTGCTTCTTTTCCTTTCTTGTTGGTTTCTAAATCGCACTTGTAATTGATTAAAACAGGGTTATTTACAATTTTCAGGCTTATGTAATCGATTACAGATGTCTGGTAATCGATTAAAGTAGACAAGTCTTGTTTTTTTAATTTCTTGATGCTTATGTAATCGATTACAGGCATCTGGTAATCGATTAAAGGTATCAGAAAAGATGCTTTTGATCTATTACAGACATATGATAATCTATTAAAAGAGACAACATTTCTTTTGTGTTTCCACTGAGTTGGTGTGCTTCTTCATGCTTTTCCAAGAGATACAAGTTAGCTTGGATGTGGTCTTGAAGTTCTTGAGTCTTATCCCTTGTTATTGGTCCTTTAAAGCTCACCAAAGGAAGTGCTTGAAGCTCTCCTTCTAGACCTTTAGCTTGCCTTGGGCCTCCATCATTTCTTTTGTTGAACTTTTTGAACTTTCTATTCTTGTTTTTCTGCATGAACTTGCCAAATCTTTTGACAATTAGGTTTAGATTTTTGTCACCTTCATCTTCACCTTTCTCAACTTTTGAGGATGCACCTTTCAAGGCAATTCCTTTTAGACAAAACATCATGATTAACCATAGAAGTGTTAGGTAAAGGCAATAAATCAAGAGGAGTTAAAGGATTAAAGCCATAAACAATTTCAAAAGGAGATAAAGAAGTTGTCTTGTGAACTACTCTATTGTAAGTAAATTCAATGTGAGGTAGACACTCTTCCCAAGTTCTCAAATTACCCTTGATGTAGCATCTAAGGAGTTGTCCTAATGTTCTATTAATCACCTCAGTTTAGCCATCCGTTTGTGGGTGACAAGTTGATGAAAATAAGATTTTTGTACCAAGCTTACCCCACAATGTTTTCCAAAAGTAGCTAAGGAACTTTGTGTCTTTATCACTCACTATGCTTCTTGGCAATCCATGAAGTCTCATCACTTATTGGAAGAAAAGATTGGATACTTCACAAGCATCATCACTTTTGTGACAAGGAATGAAGTGTGCCATCTTTGAAAACCTATCAACAACAACAAAGATAGAATCCTTTCCCCTCTTGGATCTTGGAAGGCC
This sequence comes from Glycine latifolia, assembly GCA_013407115.1. NCBI lineage: Eukaryota > Viridiplantae > Streptophyta > Magnoliopsida > Fabales > Fabaceae > Glycine > Glycine latifolia. The sequence continues at coordinate 117,802 of QARZ01040787.1, read as the reverse complement.
AAGCACAAAATCCATAGAAATGTCAACCCAAGGGGAGTTAGGAATAGGCAAAGGTGTATACAAACCATGAGGCATTAATCTAGATTTAGCTTTATGACAAGTAATGCCTCATTTTTGGCCAAAAGAAATGTTCATATAAAATAGTCAAAGTTTTGTCCACACCAAAGTGCCCCATCAAATTATTCTCATGAGATTCCCTAATGAAAATTTCTCTCAAAGAGCTTTTAGGAACACATAATCTCTTTTCCTTGAACAAGAAACCATCATGTCTAAAATATCCTTGATGAGCCCCTTTCTCACATAAAGCAAAAATACTAGAGAAGTCATGATCACTTGCATACAATTCCTTTATGTGATTAAAACCAAGCAATTTAGTTTCAAGGATAGAAATCAAACAATGCCTTCTTGATAAGGCATCCGCCACCACATTCAACTTTCCTTGCTTGTGTTTAATATCATAAGGAAATTGCTCAATGAACTCAACCCACTTAGCATGCCTCTTGTTGAGTTTGCCTTGACTTTTTAAATATTTAAGAGATTCATGATCACTATGTATCACAAATTCCTTAGGTAAAAGATAATGCTGCCAAGTTTGCAAGACTCTAACAAGTGCATACAACTCTTTATCATATGTGGAATAGTTCAAACATGCACCCTTTAATTTCTCACTAAAATAAGCAATAGGATGTTTATCTTGAATTAAAGCCCCCCAATGCCCACATTAGATGCATCACATTCCAATTCAAAGGAAGCATTAAAATTAGGCAATGCATGAATAGGTGCATGAGATAACTTATCCTTCAATGTTTGGAAAGCAATTTCATGTTCTTGCTTCCAAGAAAAGCTAATGGTTTTCTTCATTAATTCATTCAAAGGAGAAGCAATGGTACTAATATCTTTCACAAATCTCCTATAAAAGCTAGCTAAACCATGAAAGCTTCTCACATCTTTCACACCCTTTGGAGTTGGCCACTCCATGATGGCTTTCACTTTCTCTTGATCAACTTGGACTCCTTGAGCACCTACTACAAAACCTAAAAACACAACTTGTGAAGTGCAAAAAGAACATTTATCAATTGCTCCATACAAGGTTTCCTTCCTTAGCACCTCCAAGACATTTTTTACATGCATCAAATGATCATTTAAATTGGCACTATAAACAAGAATGTCATCAAAGAACACTACCACAAATTTGCCTATAAAGTGTCTAAGAACATCATTCATATGTCTCATAAAGTTACTAGGTGCATTAGTCAAACCAAAAGGCATAACTAACCACTCATAAAGCCCAAATTTTTTTTTGAAAGCCGTTTTCCATTCATCCCCTTCCCTCATCCTTATTTGATGATACCCACTCTTAAGATCAATTTTAGAGAAAATAGTAGCACCATGCAATTCATCTAAAAGGTCATTAAGTCTAGGGATGGGATGTCTATACCTTATGGTGATGTTGTTGATTTCCCTACAATTCGTACACATTCTCCAAGTTCCCTCCTTCTTAGGCACAAGAATAATAGGCATAGCACAAGGGCTCATGCTCTCACGGATCCACCCTTTTTCAAGTAGCTTCTCCACTTATGTTTGTATCTCTTTTGCTTCCATTGGTGAAGTATTATAAGTTAGCCTATTAGGGAGTGAACAACCAGGAATCAAATCAATTTGATGCTCTATGCCTCTCAAAGGACGCAATCCATTAGGAACTTCTTTTGGAAAAACATCTTGATATTCTTCCAAAAGAGATTGCATAGCTTTGGGAAATTTTTCACCTTCCTTGTCAACATGTAAACAAAGAGATTTAGGAAGCATATAATAAAGAGGTTGTTGTCCCAATAACACTCTCTTAATTTGCCTTTCACTCAAGAACAAGCTCTCTTTAATCTCATGAATTTTTTTGTTATCATTTTCTTTTTCCTTTCTGTTTTTCTCACTAGTTTTTCTCTTTGGTAGCTCACTTTTCTTCTCTTTTTTAGGTGCAGTATTTTTTTTTCAACTCCTCAATTCTCTTTTCTTTCATCTTTATTTGATCCTCACACACTTGTATAGGAGTCAAAGGCCTCAAAATAATTTTCTTGCCTAGGTGCTCAAACTCAAAAGTGTTCTCCATGCCATTGTGTATCACTTTTCTATCATATTGCCATGGCCTACCAAGAAGGATATGACCAACCTCTATTGGAAAAATATCACAAAGAACATTATCATGATAAGCATTAATAGAAAAAGGAATGAGCACTTGAGAATTTACCACCACTTCTCCACTTTCACTAAGCCATTGTAGCTTGTATGGCTTTGGATGCTTTGTGGTTGGCAAGTGTAGTTTCTCCACAAATCTTGTACTAGCCACATTGGTGCAACTCCCACCATCAATGATAAGTGAGCATACCTTGTCTTTAACCAAGCACCTTGTGTGAAAAATATCGTCTCTTTGACTTTCCTCTTTTTCTAGGAAAAAATTGCTCAATATTCTCCTTACCATCAAGAGATCTCCCTCTTTGGCCTCCACTAGTGTAAGTTCTTTTTCTTCTTCACTTGAAGAACTATTTGAGTCACTTGAAGACTCACTCTATATGCCTCCATCCTCAAGCAAAATCATGGTTCTCTTGTTAGGACAATGAGAAGCAATGTGACCCTTGCCAAGACACTTAAAACACTTGATATTGCTGATCTTCTTGGAGTTGGATCCACAATTTTTTTGCTTGAGCTTCCCACCTTTTCTTCTTTATTTTTCTCATGAGAAACTCCTTTTTAGGCTTGTCCTTCCAGCTGGAAGTTGCAGCCCCATTTGAGAATTTGGAAGTTTTTCTCCTCTTTAGTTGTTCTTCCACCCTTTGAGCTTTGTGGACTAGCTCCTCAATTGTTGCATATGAATGTATCTCCATCACATCTTGAATTTCTCTATTCAAGACATGAAGAAACCTAACCATAGTTTCTTCTTGAACCTCCACAATTTCAGCCCTTATCATCATCAATTTCATTTCCTTATAGTATTCATCAACACTTTTGTAACCTTGGAAATGTCTTTGAAGCTTGTTATGGACTTCTCTTTCTATAATATTCTCTCTTGCCTTTTTCCACTCTTATTCCTCTCTATAGTTCTTAAGCAAAAAATTCTAATCAAATCTAGCCTATTTACTATAGTGAAATAGGAAATGATTCTAGGCTAGACTCAAGAGTCCAAAGAACAAGAAAACTCTAAGACAAAACCTTGGAAATTTTAAGAGACAAGCAACAAAGCAAAATTTAGAAAAGCACAACTCAAATTGGAATTTAATAAGACAACTCAAGGAATACTATAGTTGTACCAAACTACACAAGGAAGACATGCCAAGTAAATTCAATTGCTAGAAGCCAAATTTCATCAAATTTGCATGTCATACAAGTTCACTTGATTTTGTTGTTCAAAGGAAATTTTGGAAATTGTAATTTTGTAACTTTGCTTCTAAATTCTATTTTTCTTTCACTTTTTCCAGCCACTAATCAATAATGTCTTTGGCTGTACCAATATGATATCACTTGATGTATTTTTCTTTTGCTTTTGATTGTTTCTTTCACAAATTTTTTTCAGCTTTTGTTTTTCTTTTGAACAAGTTCAAAATTATTAAAGGAATTCAATGAATCACTAAAATATGATGTATAACAATTGTAAAATTTGCTTCTAACAACTCAATTCCGTTTAGGCATGAGAGTAGAATCAAAACAAGTTGTCATACAACACAAAAAACACTGCAAACAAAAGTTGACAAGAAACAAGACTAGAAAATTAGAAAAATGTCAAGAACACATGAAGAACATGAAGAACATAAGAACATGAAATCACATAGAACTTGAAGAAAACACTAAGGTTTTGTGGCTGAACACACAACAAGCCCACACCACCAAGAATCAAAGGAAAACAACAAGAAACAAGGAATTGAAATGGATTTTCATTTTTGGATTTGATGCAGAACTTTACCTTTGAAGAAATTCTAAAACTAAACTTGAAGAAGAATTCTACAAGGATTAGGCTTTGATACCACATGATGTAATGGCTGAACCCATAGCCATTAGTTTTCCCAAATCTACCTTGCAATAGAACCCACTCTTCAAGCAAACTTCAAGAACACACAAGTTTCCAACACTTATTGGAATTGGGGCTATTTAGAAGTTTATAATTGCAAAAATGGAAAATGGAAGAAAGGTTAGGGATGAAGGTGAAGATACCATTGAGAAGCTCTCCAATAAGTCTAGGAAGAATCACAACAATAGCATTGGGAAGCCATTGATAAGACTCAAGAAGTTCTTGAACAAGAACAAGAGAGAAACTCTCACAGCAATTTTCAGAATTGTATTAATGAACCAAAATTTAGTTACATTCAGTTTTGGCACCTTATATAGGCCACGAAATTACAAGCTAAATGTCACTAAATGTAAGGAAAATGCAAATTGAAATGAAGCCTAAATGAAGTTTGAAGTGCAAGCTTTCCTAAAGTGACTCTTGGCTACCCCAACATGTGCAGTGCAATTTTTAGACTAAAGTAATGGATTAATTCGCACTTGTAATCGATTAAAATAGAGTTATTTACAATTTTTAGGCTTATCTAATTGATTACAGATATCTGGTAATCGATTAAAGTAGACAAGTCTTGTTTTTTTAATTTCCTGATGCTCATGTAATCTATTACAAGCATGTGGTAATCGATTAAAGGTATCAGGAAAGATGCTTTTAATCTATTACAGACAGATGATAATCTATTAAAACAAACAACATTTTTTTTGTGTTTCCACTGAGTTAGTGTGCTTCTTCATGCTTTTCCAAGAGATACAAGTTAGCTTGGATGTGGTCTTGAAGTTTTTGAGTCCTAGCCCTTGTTATTGGTCCTTTAAAGCTCACCAAAGGAAGTGCTTCAAGCTCTCCTTCTAGACCTTTAGCTTGCCTTGGGCCTCCATCATTTCTTTTGTTAAACTTTGTGAACTTTCTATTCTTGTTTTTCTGCATGAACTTGCCAAATCTTTTGACAGTTAGGTTTAGATTTTTGTCACCTTCATCTTCACCTTTCTCAACTTTTGAGGATGCAGCTTTCAAGGCAATGCTTTTCTATTTCTTGCCTGCATCTTCTACATTAGTTAGTTGAGACATTTCTAATTCATACTCAAGTAACTTACCAAAAAGTGTAGCCATAGACATCTTTGACATATCTTTAAATTCTTTGATTGTTGTCACTTTTGGTTGCCAAGGTCTTGTTAAGCATTTCAAAATCTTGATGTTGAGTTCCTCTACATTAAATGTTTTGCCAAGACCAAGTAGATGATTGACGATGTGTGTGAATCTGGTTTGCAGTTGAGAGATGTTTTCTGCTATGTTCATCTTGAACATTTTGTACTTATAGATCAAGGCACGTTTTCTTGATCTTATAACTTCATTAGTTCCTTCATGAGTGATCTCTAGCATTTCCCACATCTCTTTTGCACTCTTGCACCTTACTGTTCTAACAAACTCATCAAAAGACAAGGTAGAGCTTATCATGTTTTTTGCTTTAAAATCATATTGTACTACCCTCTTTTCTATATCAGTCATTTCATCCCATTCTTTGGGAACCTTTTCATTATCAACAATTTTGGTAGGTATCAAAGGACATTTTTCTATTGCATTCCATGCACCGGGGTCATTTGATTGAATGAAAATCTGCATTCTATTTTTCCAAAAACAGAAGTTTTCTCCCTCAAACATTAGAGGATGATTGAGGAAGGTACCCTCCCTGAAGGTAATTTGTGTGGTATTCATTTTCTTTAAAAGAAAGTAGTGATCTTGAGTAACACATAAGAACCTACTCTTGATACCAGTTGAAAACAATATGAACAGCACACAAGAACCAAGAGGGAGAGTGGATTGGTTGTTCTTGGCCAATTAAAATTTCTTAAACAATCAGAGTTAAAAGGAATCGTATCACAAAACAACCATTAAACACTTTCAATCAATCAAACCCCAATCTTTAAAGAATGCAATAACAACAAAAACAATTCTGTTGATTATAAAAAGTTATACCAACGAATGACAATTAATAACCACAAGAAAAGATAAAGAAGAGATAATCAACACCAAGATTTGTACTGGTTTACTTCTCAACCTAGAGAAGTTACATCCATCTCTTCTAACCAACTAGTTAGAGTTCAACTATTAGCAATATGTTTCTTACAAGCTTATACAATCACTCTCAATCAAACCTAGATTAAGAACAAGAAATCTAACTCTCTTAGACTCTCTATGATCAAGACATAGAGAAAAACCTTCTCTACTCTTCCCTCTAGATACACCTATTCTAGACAAGCTTTAAGAAAGACTATTGCTCTAGTTACACAAACTAGAAATTCTAAAAGGAATTACAACCAAACAAGTATGGAGAGAAACAACCTGATGATCCACTACATATGAATGCAAATGATTACCAAACTTGAATCAAGGTTGAAAGACAAATCTCAGAACATTCTCTCCAAGTTCTTCTTTAGAAAGTTGCGCAAAAAAGAAATCCTCTCAAGGAATCTTGAAGCTTGAGGATTTGAGAGTCAAACACAAAATAGCTCGTAGTATATTTTCTCTCTTCAGAAAGTTTATGAAATTCGTTGATATTTCATTGTTGTATTTGGTTAAAACAAGCAACATCTATTCATAGAAAACTCTTTTAACTATCAGTAATCGATTAAATCACTTATGTAATCGATTAAATCACCTATGTAATCGATTAAAGTGTTATTGATTTTTTTGGAAAAGATTTATGAACAATGTAATAAATTAAATCTTAATGTAATTTATTATGACAAGAAGCCTTAATCAAAAGCAATGTCAAGTAATCAATTACCACCATGTTGCAATCAATTATGATAGGAAGTCCATTATGTGATTATGAATTGTGTAATCAATTACCATAATCTCGTAATCGATTAAAATGTTCTTAGTTCTCAAGTAATAGATTACCACTGATTGGTAATTGATTAAACCAGTGAGAAAATATTTTTCCAAAACTTGAAACATTGAGCACTTGGCTTTTTATGCATTCATGAAAACCTTGTGTTTGAAAAAAGATTTTTATGAAACTTTTGCTTTTGTGAAAACATGAATGCAAAAACATGAATGAGTTTTATGCAATGGATCATAGGAGGCAACTACTTAGACATACACAATTTACAAATGCCATTCAATTGAATTGGCATGTAAAAGCCTAAACATTTCATAGTTTAAGAACCTCAACTTCTTGATCCTCTCTAGCTCCCCCTGAGTCTAACATATGTGTGTCTAGCCCACATACGCTTCGGTCGATCCTCAGATAATAACCATTCAGTTGCATCATTACTAATCTTCCTCAAAGCAGAAATTGCTTCGTCAAACATAAATTCGTTATATGCCATGACACATGCCCAAAAGTGACTAATCAACAATAATGATGTAAACTTTGTTTTAAAATGATTCAACATATGGTTGCAAAAAAACCTAGAATTTAGTCACAATTATGGTAAATCATAATCACTTGAATAAGAATTTTAGCACAAAAAACAAGTCAAGATATCATTGAAATCAGAATCACAGCACAATAAAAAACTCAAATATTTAAATAACAAACCAGTCAAAACATGACTTAAATCAGAATCAGAATCACAATTTGTAGACAAACAAAATCAAAATCTGACCTATGTTTTGCATATGAAAAAATGTCAGTTACTGCTTGAGTCAGTCCCCATACACATAGAGTAAAACATTAGTTGCATATATAAAAATACTCAAATTTACTTTAACAAGACTTGAAAATTGTACATTTACCTTTTGCATGTCAGACATGATAGTTAAACACTCATCTTTCCATTCTGTAACAAATAACAAAGCTTCATGCAATTCAGTCAGAAAAAACCTCCATGACTCCTTACACTCCACTCCAACCACTACAATAGCAATAGGGAACATACCCTTGTTTGCATCAAGAGACACAACAGACAATAAGATTCAACCATAAGGACCTTTTAGATGGCAACCATCAATTCCAAACCATGGCCTACACCTTTTCACAAAGCCTTTTTTCATAACATCAACACAAATAAATATCCTTTTAAATTGGGGATTCAAATCAACCCTTGGTTCTACAACTATCTTCACTATACTCCAAAGATTTGTTTCTCTTACTAACAGTGGAGAACTCGCAAACTAGAAGAGGAACGGTGAAGAACTCGTGAATGGTGAAGAGGGATGGAACGTTAACATGGTGAGAGGAAATGGAACTCGCACCCCCTGGACACTGAAAAAGAACTCGCCAACTAGAAGATGAACAGTAGTCACAAATGGTGAAGAGGAATGGAATGTGAACCCTAAATTCTAAAACTAATTGGGAGGGGACAATTTGGGTTTTACAATTAAAATGTAAGGGCAAATTTGTCTGCTCACATATTTTAATTGACCTTAGTTAACACCGCTAACAGAGGGGGGTAAAAGTAATGTGAAAAAATGGAAGGGTATCGGATAAAATTTGAGCAAAACACAAGGGGTACGAGTATAATTTACTCTCTTTTTTAACTACTGTTAAAAGTATGATAGAACAGTTGTGTTAGTTATTATGCTAAGCTGGCAGCAGGTGTTATTTGTTAGCAATTACTTTCTGTTATGATGAATACTTAGGTTATCTTCCTTATACTATGCTAGCAACCAGTTACTTCATAAGTTCAGATTTGTAAATCACTTAAATTTAATTCATTATCTTCTCTTTGATTTCTCACTTTATCATAACAATTTGTTTCACTTTCTTGTGTTTTCTTGGTTTCAAACACTACAATTCTTACAACTTATGGCTTTATTGGTTTTATGTGCATTGATATTTTACAGTATTATATATATAATTTTAACTACCACCTATAGTTGTCATATCCCTGTAACTGTGTTTGTGGATCATAAGAGAGCATCTTATTTTGTCTTTGATTTGAAACCGCTACAGTACAAGCTATATTATTGATCTACTACGAAAAATCAGTCAATCTTGTTACTAATTTGTTATGGCATCTATAACAAATGGATCTGTGTACAAAAGAAGTTCATCTCACATTCCTATCTGGTTTTGTAGAGCACCCATTATTAATGAAGAAAATTGAAAAAAAGGAAAACCAAATACTACAGTGTGTGTGAGGGATGCCCTGCCTCCCTAACTTATGTTAGTTAGATATGTTGTTGTGTATGTATTTAATAATGAATTAGCTAAGTGTAATTGTGGTTTGATTGGTACAAGGCAGACCAGTAATACTTGGTATGTTCTAACAATTTATTTTTAATTTTTTAACATAAACTCTAAGTGGCATATTGTTTTGCCTTGTGTTCCCATACCACGACTCCAAGTTCCATTACACCCCATTGGGTGGCATTTCAGCAACATTACTATCAATACTCAAGGTAGTAATTTAAAAATAGAAATAAGCATTTAATTTAATTCATTGAGTTAGGTTTGTCTCAAAATATTTTCTCAAAGTTTTATCTGTAATAGAGCTAACAACCTACTCTGCCTTGAGTATCCAATGAAGGTCTCTTCCCTCGTTTATCATTTATTATTTGTTCTTATACTAAATTGTAAATAAAGTTTAAAACTTATCTACACTTCGTTTCTTAATGATATAAAAAAAATATCTACATTTTATTAATATATTATTACTTAATAATTTTTTTTTACGTAATCATCTATCCACACTGCTTTTCTACTTTCCTCTATCATGTTATATTTACGGTCCGAAATGGGTTGTCTAACTATGTAAACTCTTTTGTCTATAAACTAATTAACGTGCATTTTAAAGGTCGTAATTTTTAGGCATTTCTCCTTTTCCTGTTTGCATCATGATCACAAAATTCATTGTTGGAGATTGTTAGTAATCATCATCACAAGTACGAATGTCTTTCATACTTTTTTTAGGTTAGTTTTTCTTACGAGTGCTTTTATAATTTGTTTAATGTGATTAATAACTATTCCTTTACATACAATTAATGTTCATTATGAGTGAACCTTAGTTTCTCATTTGAGATTCAATACAATGATTCTTCTCGATAGTTTGGATTAATCGTTGTATTAAATCTTAAATTGTCCGTTTAGACAATGTGGGAAGAACCATTTTTTTATAGTAGATTCATATGTATAGGTTGAGTTTCACTTTGTTCTTCGGGTGCATACTTGATTAGGGTGGAATTCATGTCACCTCTTTCATGTCGTGTACTTGGAGATCAATGTGAAATGTTGCTAAAATTTTATCAAATTTAAGAAAAGAGACTTAACTTTTATGTATGAATCTACTATAAAAAATTTCTTCCTGAATGGGATAGAAACATACCTTTAATGAAAAAAGTGAGGTTTCCATGCATGGAATAACTTTGTGAGTATCACAAAGTTATTAATTAGATGGATCAAAGTTGGATGAATGCAAGTCGAATAAGCCTTGCGTATGAGGAAGGCGTTGAATAGTTCTTGGAATTTTCCTTCGAAAGAAGTCGACCAGATGAGGATGAAAAATATTTTTGTCCTTGTATAAATTGTTTGAATGGGAGACAAGTGTTAGATGACATAAGGGAACATTTTTTGTGTGATGGGATTAAGAAGAATTATACAACATGGATATGGCATGGTGAATTGACAGACATGCAGAGGAGGTCCCAAACTAAACCAGTTGATGTAGAAATGGGAGATCGATTAGAGGATATGATTTTTGATCTTGAACAAGAGTCTTTTCAACAAGCACATGCCCCTATGTATGATACATTGGAAAGTGATTCGAAGAAGCCTTTGTATCTAGGGTGCAAGAAGTCTTTGAGGTTGTTGTCAGTGATGTTAAGTCTGGTTAATGTCAAGGCCAAATATGGGTGGAGTGACAAAAGCTTCACTTCACTGCTTCAGGTAATCCAAGATATACTTCCAGAGGAAAATACATTGCAAAAAAGTTATTATCAGGAAACGAAGATATTGTCCGATGGTATGGAGTATAAAAAAATTCATGCATACCCTAATGATTGCATATTGTACAGACATGAGTTTGAAGAAATTCATAAATGCCCTAGGTGTGGGGTATCACGGTACAAAGTGAAGGATGATGACTAGTGTAGCAACGATGAAAGCATAAATAAAGCCCCCAACAAAGGTGTTATGGTGTCTTATGATCATTCCAACGTTTAAGCATCTGTTTGCTAATGGAGATGACGTAAAAGACCTTACATGGTATGTAGATGGGAGAATGTCTGATGGAATACTTTGTCATCTGGCTAATTCCTCCCAGTAGAAGAAGATTAATCATTTGTATCCGGATTTTGGCAAAGAGACAAGAAATATTTGGCTTGGACTTGCCACTAATGGAATGAATCCCTATGGCAAGTTAAGCACTCAACACAGTTCATGGCTTGTTTTGCTATTAATTTTCAACTTGCCTCCTTGGTTGTGCATGAGGAGAAAATACATGATGTTGTCTATTATGATATCGGGCCAAAAAGAGATAGGAAATGACATTTATGATTATCTCAATCACTTGATTGAATATTTGACAAAGTTATGAGACGAGGGGGTTGTCGTGTTTGATGAGTATCGAAATGAGACATTCAAGTTGCGTGCAATGCTATTTTGTACCATTAATGACTTTCCAGAATACGGGAATTTGAGTGGATACAATATTAAGGGCCATTGTGTATGCACTATCTGTGAAGAAGACACACGCTATGTACAACTGAAACATGGAAGAAAAATAGTATAAACTCGACATCAACATTTTCTGAAACCTTATCACCCTTATCGATGATTGAAAAAAGCTTAATAGAAGTCAAGTCCATCAAAGGTCGTCAGTATCATTAACTGGTCAGTAGGTTCTTGAGCGAGTTGAGGACATCAATACTATATTTGGAAAGACCCAAAAGAAGCTGACAAGTAAAACTTGCATATGGAAGAAGAGGTCGATATCTTTTGATCTTCCATATCGGTCCGATCTAGATGTTAGACATTGTATCGATGTTATGCATGTGGAGAAAAATGTGTGTGATAGTCTCATCGGCACGCTTCTTAACATTCAAGGCAAGACAAAGAATGGTTTGAATACTTGTTAAGATCTAGCTGAGATGAGTATACGTGACCAATTACATCCAAGGTCTGATGGTAACAAAATATATTTGCCTCTAGCATGTCATACTTTGTCAAGAAAGGATAATACAAGTTTCTAACAGTGTCTACATCGTGTCAAAGTGCCACAGGGATACTCTTCAAATATTAACAACTTTGTGTAGCTGAAAGATATGAAATTAGTTGGTTTAAAGTCTCATGATTTTCACGTCTTGATGCAACAACTGTTAGTGAGGCATGCCATAACTTACTTATTCTTTTTCTTCAATTTCATTTGTAGCAAATTCATTGACTCTGTAAAGTTAGATGAGTTGGAAAACGAGGCTACTATTATCTTGTGTCAGTTGGAGATGTATTTTCCTTGTTCAGTTTTGGACATCATGGTTCACTTAATTGTTCATTTGGTGAGGGAAATTAAATTGTGTGGTCCTATTTTTTTATAGTGGATATACTCAACATGAAGATCTTAAAAGGGTATACAAAGAATCTACACAGTCCTAAAGCATCCATTGTTGAAAGATACATTGCAAAATAAGCTATTGAATTATGTTCAGAGTACATTGAAAAACCATTGTGATGAAAGGTGGTCAGTGGTTCTACATGGAAAAACCATTGGTCTTAATCTTGAGGATGATGATTCAACCCTTGATACTTGTCTCACTTCTTCCTCCACCTAAATGCCTAACGTCAACGGAGAAGAAGAAATTGACGACGTCCATGCAAATCATGATGAAGGAGAATTAATTAACATCATATAATGTAGTCATTTTTTATATTTACTTGTTTCCATATTTAAAATTACATAACTTACTATACTTTTGAGTTGACTTTAATTAATTTTTTTTTTAATAGTCACATGACTACACCATCGAGCTCCTATCTTCTTCCTAAATTAGCACCTTCGCCGTCTACGTCAAAGAAGACTAGAAAAGCAACATGGCTCAGATCATTGGCTACTAAACCTGTTGGGATGGAGAGACCAGTGGTTCATGTAGATCCAACCACTGGGAAAGCTGATGGTCCCCACAGAAAGAAATTAAGGATGTATTTGGGGATCATCACTCGGTAAAAGATGGATGTTACATTTTTTAACTAGAAAGAAGTTCCTGCAACTCAAAAGGATTTGATTAAGCAGGACATTCAGGTATTTGAATTAAATGTTGAATGTTATTGTAATTGGTTGTACTAAAAATCTTAAAATGTTGAATGTTATTGTCTAACTATTAAATGTATTTTTTTTGTATCGTACGCTGAATTTGATATTCTAGAAACGTTCGACCAAAGGACAAAGAAGAAAATCATTAAAACGGTTGGAGAGCAATGGAGGCAGCTTAAGTCAAATTTGACCTCCAAATGGGCTCTAGCAAGAGGCAAGGAGGAGGATGATGGCATTGTTTGTGAGAAGTACGATATTTGCAAAGAAAAGTGGAACAAATTTTGTCAGAGTCATAGAGACCATTCATGGGAGATTAGTTGACTTGCATTGTTTAACAATTTGACAGTTAGGCATTATTTTCAAGCGTATTTTGTTGACAAGTTTCTGTCTAATTATGACAAGATGTTAGAAAAAAGGCTCAAGCCATCCAGAAACTAAACATTTGCCCCTCATGTTCTGTCTTGTGGGGGTTATGATTTACTAGAAGAAAAGTTAATGGAGGATAAATAAATGAAACGATTGGAGCAAGGAACCCAATCTGATATCACAAAAATAATCATTGATCCTCCATCTCCCATTGTATGTCCGACCAAAGGACAAAGAAAAAATCCTTAAGACAGTTGGAGAGCAATGGAGGCAGTTTAAATCAGATTTGACCTCCAAATGAGCTTTAGCGGGAGGCAAGGAGGAGGAGGATAGCATTGTCTATGAGAAGTACGATATCAGCAAGAGAAGTGGAACCAATTTTGTCAGAGTCATAGAGACCATTCATGGGAGGTTAGTTGACTTGCATTGTTTAACAATTTGACAGTCAGGCATTATTTTCAAGCGCATTTTGTTGACAAGTTTTTGTCTAATTATGACAAGATGTTAGAAAAAAGGCTCAAGCCATCCAAAAACTAAACATTTGCCCCTCACGTGTTATCTCGTGGGGGTTATGATTTACTAGAAGAAAAGTTAATGGGGGAAAAACAAAAGAAACAATTGGAGCAAACAACCCAATCTGAGAGCACAGAAATAATCGTTAATCCTCCATCTCCCACTGTAAGTTATTTTTTATTTCAATTGTAAATTCTTATAATAACAATAGTAGTTCGAAAACTAATGCAATTTTTTGCTAACTGTAGGATTCCCTTAAAGAGCATTCAGCATAGGGCAGCTTTGTCACCCATGGACATCAGGATGTACTCACTGCTGCCATTGGGCGACTAAAGCACTTTAATCATGTTCGTGTTACTGGTGCTGGTGTGACGATCAAACAATACTTTGGACCAGCTTCAGGAAGCTCCCACAGGTCTAAGTCGATCAAGCCAGAAGTGTTGCATTGATTAACAAAAAATCAATGACGAGCTAGAGCAGTCGATCACTGAAAAAGTGTCTCGACAAGTAATGTTCTCCTTCAGCCAGATGTAGTCCCAGATCTAGTCCTAGATGCAATCATAGGGACTCGTACCACCTTCTGAGCCTGAGATTGGTTCTATTGTTGTCTGTGTCAGCGCAAAGGGAAGTTGTGTCGATCCCTTGGGGAAGGACCTAGACACAGGTTTATCAAACAGACGTGGGTATTATGTTGATAACAAGCCTCCCCGCCTGGTTGCCCTTGGAAGGTTTTATGAGGGTCGACAACCGTCCACAACGTCCCTTTGGGTAATGATCAAAAGGTTCAGTTAGTGGGACATACCCTTAACACCTTCCTTGATTGACCAACACATCGTGTACAACCTTTTTCATAATAGGTATTTCCTTTTGTTGTGTTTGTTGTTTTTAAAAAGGATTTACAAATAATGTGTTGATTGTCATTGACTTATGTTTATTAATTGTGTAGGATAAACAAGGACCTGAGGGACTTGCGAAACCTGATGATGATCCCCAATACCAAATGACATTGATGATCCCGCGGCTTTTCCTCAAGCCTATGCAGGTATCGTGGGATTCAACTATGTTTGGGGTGTGTAATGATGAAGTCCCCTTGTACATAAAGCATGAAGATCTTTCATAAATAGAACATGGTGGTCAATGTCTCAACATCTCTGTTATACAAATGAGGATTATATAAGTGACTTTACATTACAGTCCATTACATAAACAGATTGTTTTAAATTGATGCATAATTCATATTATTTTAACAACAATAGGCATATGAGTGAGTTATGTCTGGGATCGGGGAATGCCGCTTTGAATGGATTCCTTGAGCCACAGTCCATACGTAGATTTGAGTAATCACTATTTGAATTTAAGGATTATATTAAGAAATGGATGTAGAATTCACAAAGAGATGTCTACCTAGGAGCCTACTTGAATAGGTAAGTAAAGCTGAACAAATCAATTTAAATAATGTATGCACTATAATAACTTAATATTCTCCAATGCAGTACACATTGGCAACTGGTCATTATATGTCCTAAGGATAATGTTGTCATCTGATTCTGTTCCTTACATAATAAGTCTGACATCTACTTCAAAGGAATTATTAACAGGTCAATTGTATTTTCGAATACGTGTACTTTATGATTAATATTTGACATCAATATTTTAATTGTGCAATATGCATGCATGTTTCTTTGAAGGGATTCAACAATAGTCAAGGAAGTAAATCAAAGGCTATTGCTAAATGGATTCTAGTTAAAGTAAGTAATTTAAACAATGCTTGATGTCTTAAAAATTACATTTTATTATTGTGCACACTAATTTTTGGTTAACTTTGAATATCTTATTGAATTTAGTGTAATAAGCAAAGAGAAAGCATTGAGTGTGGTGATTATGTAATGCATTGGATGTCAACGATAGTTCTAGGAGGTTTCAAGGATAATTGAGAAGTAGTAATTTTTTGCTTCAAAACTAATTTCATTTGTTATACTTTTTATTACTTACACTGATTAAGTTATGTTTTATTATATCATGAAGTATTTTACTGATCCAAGACCATTGGAACCAGAGAGAATAAAGGCAAATCACATTCAATGGGCAATATGTCATCTCAAAGTTAAAAATGAAACACTAGGTGTTTAAGGATTATAGATGATTTATGTATTGGCATTATTGTTTTCTTTAACTATTTCTTATAATTGATAGTAATTATTCAATAATAATATAAAAATTTGTACTATCAAAGCTGTGTTGATCGGTATGTTTTTTAATTTGTAGGTGTTAAGTTAGTGAAGCCCAAAGAAAACATATATACTTATGGCCAATATCTCTAACGATGCGTTTTGCTTATTGTTTTGTTTATTCTCATATATAAAGCTAGATGCACTAAAGGGGCAAGTGGTACGTTTTCTTTTTTTGGCTTTTCAGTTTTCTTATTCTCTTTCTTTCTCTCTCGAAACTTTTGTGTCTTTTTACTTTTCACGTTTCATCTTCCTTCTTTGTTGTGGTTCTGTGACCTATCTCTACTAGGGTTTACTGTTCTTTGTTGATACCTTGAGCTTTGTTTGTTAAACAGAGTAGTTAATAGATGTGTAGGTCTTGTGTCTTTTGTTGCAAGTGGAGGTTGGACTTCTTCTTCTTCTAAGTTGCTTGGAGTTTCTTGAGTGTACTTGTGTAAAGAAGAAGAAGAAAGTCTAAAGGAGGTTCTTGTGTTTTCTAGCCAAACACTGTTGTTAAGGGTCACTTCTAGTTCCCTGTGTATCCTTTTTATTTTTCCTTTTTTGTAATCTTGAGGCCTATGTTCACTGGTTGAGTAACTGACCGTGTAACTTTGAGTTGAACAATATTGTAACTATCCTTGGTATTTTAGTGCAAGTAAAGGGACTACAGCTCCCTTGCCCCTTGGATGTAGGTAACAAGGATTTTTCTCCTAGTTACTGAACCAAGTAAATGCTCATGTATTTCTATTTTTTATGCTTCTACTAATTCTATTCTGTTTTAAAGAATACACGCTTTAAACTCTAGCAGCAAGTTTGGGTAATATTAAAAAAAATAAGGTATTAAAAAATTTCCAAAAACATCAGTTTTCCTAAAAGTCGATGTTGTGGTACACTCAAAACATCGATTTTTAGAAAAATCGATGTTGTCAGGTGTACTCACAACATCGGGTTTTAGGAAAACCGATGTTGTCAAGTGTACTCACAACATCAATTTATAGGAAAACCGATGTTGTCAAGTGTACTCACAACATCAATTTATAGGAAAATTGATGTGGTGGTGCACTCACAACATTGGCTTTTAGGAAAATCGATGTTGTGCTGACACAACAACATCAGTTTTTCTAAGAACTGATGTTGGTTTTTGAATATTTGACATTTTTTAGTTTATTTCTTATTATACGACACCGATTTTCTTAAAAACCAATGTTGTATAGTGTATGTTAACATCGATTTTGCATAACTGATATTAACATTGATACTTACAATACGGGTGGTTTCAACATCGATTATAAACCGATATTGAAATTTGAAAAAATCGATGTTAAAAGCTTAATTTCTATTAGTGACACTATTATGCAAGTAACAAAGAATGGAAAGAAGCCATTGATGATCAATATGTGTGTAATTTAGATAGAATTAGACATGACCTGATCATTGAAAAGTTTTTCTTACACTACTATTTTAAGTTATTTGATACTTTTAATTATAATTATATTATATATTTAGAGATATATCTCTATGTTTATATTGATTAAATCATTTTTAGTTATTCCATATTTATTATTGTGTAAATATATATCTTTATTCTATACTAGCAGAATTTGGCACATGAGCTATTGATTGCATAAACAATAGCTATTAATTAAACATGTCAAGAAAAAGAAAGTAAAGGAATAAACTAAAGCCATTTTTCAAGCTGCACAATTTACGGGGAAAATTTTTCAGTTTGTGTTTGTCTAACAATTATATATCGTGAACTTAGACTACACATCTTTAAAGTTTCGTTATAAATAGAACAATTAACTAATTATTGACAACTACAAACAATTTTATTGGTGTGAAGCGACACAACATAGTGGTGTGTCCTGTACGTAGGCACGAGTTACCTACTAGTTAGTTCATGATGATGTCTAGCATGCAAAAGTGAAACACGTTTCACATGATTTGTGTCTGTTGGATTACTTAATTTGAATATCTATGGATGCTTTTTCTTTTTGTAAAAAACTTTCTTGTATCTATCATTGGGTTCATCTATCACTGCTCCCAATTAACTTGGGTTAAAGGTGTTGTTGATGTTAATGATAATACCCTTTTACTTTTTCTCTTCCTTCCCCTCTTTCCCCACTTCTTCTATACCAAAACAACAAAGTTGGTTGTCATCAGAGATTTAGGAGCGAGAGAGATAAGGTGGGGTGCATAGTGGTATTGTCGTTGTGCTGCCATCTGTTGTTCTGGGGTAGGAAAGAAGATGAAAAGGAAATAAAATGAGGAAAGAGAGAAAGAAAAGAGGAAATTTGTTAGACAATGCTTCCTGTGGTGGTATGTGGTGATCGAAGGGTAAGGTGGAGAAGAAAAGATAAAAAGAAATTAAAATCTCGTCGCCAAAAATAGCCTCCAATGGTAGTGCAAGGTGTGGTAAGTCATGTGCTCCCCCTTTCTTTGTTGTGCACCATTTTTAGATGGCCAAGTCCTAATAATTTCCAATTCCAACCAACCATTATAACCTTATTTTGTATCATACGAAATATGAACAAGTTATAAATTTAATAGCAATTTGAATTCAAATCGTGGTCTTTGACATGTTAGTCTGGCTTTGATGTGTGTGATTTTGTGAAGTTAGTGTTAGTTGAGTTCCTTGTGCACACCATGCACCACCACCTTATCTCTTTCACTCCCAAATATTTGATGACAACTTAGAGAAGAAGTGGGGAAAAGAGGGAAGGAAGAGAAAAAGTAAAAGGGTATAACAGGAAAAAAATTAAATAAGTAAAAAGGAAAAAAAAAGAAGAAAAAATGGCAGCCATAGATCTTCAAATTAAGTAATCCATTAGACATAAATTCACTTTCGCATGTTAGACACCGTCTTAATTGATAAAGCATTTACTAACCCAAACTAAGGCTCATGACAAATGCTTTTTCTCTCCTTGTATGTTTCGTGTCTCAATCTCATACTTCTCATCATTCATTTTCTTCTTTGTTTCAATGTTTCTCTTTCATGTCATCAAATTTATCTTCTCCTATGTGTTCCTTTTCTTCGACCTTCAAGCTATTTTCTATCACTTTCGTGGTAGTTGTGTTGTTGCATCTTCATCTCTCTTTTATTTCTTATTGTATATTTTTTACTAAGAAGTGGAAGAGGTTTTGTCATGACTCATGGAGCATGGAGGTTTTTCATAAAAGTTCTACCTAATGTCATCGACCCAACTAAATTTGGACCCAAAAAATCCAAACCCGACATAACCGAAGGCTTCAATGGTCGGACTTGGGCAAAAGAATGATGTGATCAGTTTTGGTCAGATGCCCTATTTTGGACCCGAATATGGCCCGTGCTCAACCCTACACATGATTATGTTGCTATTCTGGGAGTAAAGCACAAGTTTCTTGATAATGAATTAAAGTCAAAATGAAATTGGCAATGTTTGGACCGATCAAGATCACTTGCAAAATAAAGATTTAGGTAATTAATGGTGGAATGAATATTCTTAGTTTGAATCCCTAATCTTATTTCCAACCAAGTTTCTTTATGTTGGGCTAAAAAATACAAAGTTGGTTTCAACACGCAAAAAAAATAATTGGCAAAATAAGATGAAAATAAAAACAAAATGACTTTCTATGTGTCTAATAATAAATAATTCTCTCTTTTTAAAATAAAATTGAAATGAAAAAAATGAAAACCGCAAGTGTTTGAATGTGAGTAGTATTGTAATTTATGATTCACGATTCTTGTTGAAGTTATTTGTTTCCTGCATATGATGAAGATCAATGTGTTTTGCTTGACTGATTGAGTCTCAAATGGTGATTGATTTGTAATTTGTAATTAAATGAATCATGTTTTGATTTTTTTTTTATAAAAAAATTACTTAAAAAGTTATTTTGATTTGTAGAAAGAGGTAAATTTAGGTGTGATACTTTATTAATCAACATCAACATCAACAGCACCTTTAACCCAAGTTAATTGGGGTCGGTGGTAGATGAACCCAATGATAAATCGAAAATAAAACAAAAGAGAGAGAAAATAAGCTAAAATAAACTAAAAGAAGGGAGAAAAGAAAAGGAAAGGAACTAAGACAAGGGAAACAACTGGAACATAGAACTACTAATGAGTTTAACCCTCCACCAAGCTTATAGCTTTTCTCCACTCCATACTAAGACATACTGTCTGCCAATCTATATCCCACTCCATTAGGTCTTGTTTCACTACCTTTCCCTAGGTATGTTTCGGTTGGCCTCTACCTCTCTTTGTATCGAGCTCTTGGTAACAAACTCTTGTTCTTACGGGAGCATCCAGTGGCAGTCTCATAACGTGCCCAAACCACCTCAATCTATGCTCCTTCATCTTTTCACATACCGGTAACACTGATACCTTTCATCGAATATCCTCATTTCTTATCTTATCCATCTTTGTATATCCACACATCCACCTTAACATCCTCATTTCTACTACCCCTATTTTATGCTCATGTTGCCTCTATGCTAGCCAGCATTCTGCTCCATGTAACATTATCGGTCTTACAGTTGTTCTATAGAATTTTCCTTTTAGCTTAAGGGGAATTTTGCAGTCATACAAAAACCCGATGCACTCTGCCATTTCATCCACCCTGCACTAATTCTATGATTTACATCCTCATCAATCTCACCACCTTTTTGCAACATTGATCCCAAGTATCTAAAAACATCTTTCTTGGGTACCTCTTGACCAAGTAGATGCACCGTGTCTTGATCACCATCTCTTCCCCGTGAAAACTCATATTTCATATACTCTGTCTTGTTAAACTCAGAGAAATTGGGATCAAAAGTGTCTATTCTCCTTTGCAGAATTCTCCTTTTAAATAATATGATACAAACTGATTTTTAGCCTTAAAGTTTGCTAAAAAGCTATAAATGGTAACTACAGCTAGGCCAACTAATTAAGCATATAATTACACAATTACAACTATAGAATCATGCAAGATATGCCGATTTAAAGGGCCAACAAATCTGCACAATTAATGCCAAATAATCTACCTATCAATTCTATTGACATCCCCACTCAAATTGATGTTGGTGAATCGACAAGCATCAATTTGCTGACTAGGAAATTATGTCGTTGACGTGTCAAAGATTTGGTAAGGACATCGGCTAGTTGAACAGATGTTAAGACACGAGGCAGAGTGATAATTCTGTGGTCATAGGCTTCCCTGATGGAATGACAATCGACCTCTATGTGCTTTGTTCTTTAATGGTATACAGGATTTGCTGCAATCTGTATGGCACTTGTATTATCAGCATACAGCAGAGTTGGTGCTGCTTGTGGATAACCAAGTTCTGAAAGAATTCCCCGTAACCAAATAATCTCAGAGCATGCTGCAGACATGGACTGATATTCTGGTTCAGTGGATGATTTAGAGATAGATTCTTGTTTCTTGCATTTCTAGGAGATAGGGGCATCTCCTAAAAACTTACACCAGCTAGTAGTAGACCTCCTTGTGTCGGGACATCCAGCCCAATCAACATCATTGTATGCTTGAAGTTGTATTGTTTCACCTGTAGGAAAGAAGAGACCACAGTTGAGAGTGGCCAACAAATATTTAATGATTCTATGTATTGCTATAAGATGCAAGTATCTAGGATTTTGCATGAATTTGCTTACTGTGTGGATAGCAAAAGAGATATCAGGTCTTGTGATGGTGAGGTAGAGGATACTTCCTACCAACTTTCTATATAAAGTTGGGTCTTGTAGGAGTTCACCTTCATCCCATTTTAACTTGAATATTAACTTCCATGGGAGTGTCAACCGTAGTTGCAGTGGTGAGACCAGCTAGCTGAATTAGATCCTGAGTATATTTGTGCTAAGTGACAAAGATGCCTTTTTGTTGGAATTGTATTTCTAATCCCAAGAAATAAGTGAGCTGTCCAAGATCTTTCATCTGAACGTAACTTTATAGTGAATACAAATTTACTGGCAAGAGGTTTAACCGATGGAGGACATGGAACAATGTCCCATGTCTGATTTTCCTCTAGTGCAAGAAGTTTAGTTTCTATAGCATCCTGCCAACATTTATGCTACATTGCATGTTTATATGAAGAATGAATAGGAACAAATGCTAAAGTTACT
The DNA here is from genome assembly GCA_013407115.1 of Glycine latifolia. Taxonomy (NCBI): domain Eukaryota; kingdom Viridiplantae; phylum Streptophyta; class Magnoliopsida; order Fabales; family Fabaceae; genus Glycine; species Glycine latifolia. The sequence goes on along the minus strand of QARZ01040787.1, from coordinate 95,386 downwards.
GTCAAAGATAAAGGTTCAGAAAAACCATACTTTTCCGGTGGTTTACGAATGCGAGTACTACGACGTAAAATGGCTGGTTCTAGTTGAAATGCTGGATCAACAGCCACAGAATGATCAAGAGGGGGCCTTGGAGTGATTGAAGGCTGAATTGGTGTAACAGTCGGATGTCTTTGGTAGACCATGAAAAGAGGACGAGCTTGTTCATTTGCATAACTATTAGGAAACAATGGCAAAACAGATTTGGATGTAAAAGAGTGAGTGTCTTGGTTAATAGCAAAAAAATATGTTTCTTCTTGAAAGATGACATTTCTAGAAACCCGAATCCTATGTAAATGAGGATCATAGCATATAAAACCTTTTTGATGGGTTGAGTAACCAAGGAAAGCATATTTAACAGATTAAGTTGTGAGTTTGGTGCGTTTTGGTGGTGGAAGATGAACATAACAAACACAACTGTAACGCCTCGTTTTACTCTCTCGTGCTTGATTATTTTAAATGAAATTCCGTGCCCACCTTGAATTAGAATAATTTTAGTTATAAATTTTTCTCGTAAAATTCTTTTCTTCTTTGCTTCAAGTTTGTGATTGATTTGTAACATAAATGATTTGCCCTCACCACGGTGCAATTATAATAATAAATAAATAAATACAGTCCATGATACAGTCCCAAATACAGTATCCACAATAATATACATACTATCTAACACAAATACATGCCACAGAAAATCACAAATCACAACATGCAGTCCATCAAAACTTCTTCATCATCCTTCTTCAATAACACCTATAGTTTATGCTTTCCTGTTTCTCTGCTCGCCCAAATAGATTGGGGTCATCACAGGTGTCACCCACAGACACAAAAATAGGGTAAGTTCATGACATACATAGTTTGAACAAATCATACATAAAGAAATATATATTCACATGGTTGTAATATTATTTAAAAACAAGAAACAAGCATGATTCATCTCTTAATCAAATCACCTCATCACGGTACACAGTTTAGATCAACCATACACCACACAGATATATAACACCACAGTCTTATGCCTCTGCCAGGCAAAATATAAAATAACACGGTCTTATGTCCCCGCCAGACAGAATAAAATAACGCGGTCTTT
>QARZ01040787.1:83825-94256 GCA_013407115.1 Glycine latifolia | reverse complement strand
TGTCCCCGCCAGACAAAATAACATAACGCGGTCTTATGTCCCCGCCAGACAAAATAACATAACGCGGTCTTATGTCCCCGCCAGACAAAATAACCTACATTCAGCCACAGTTCACTTCATATATTTCTTAGAATAAATCTTAGTTCCTCACATCTCAATTAATTCCACATACTAATCATAATTCTAATGTCATAATCAACAAACTCAAGGGATTTAGTTTAACAGACTATATCACTTTACTACTCAGAATAAACATCTAACATTAGAGATTATTTACGTACTACCATTAAAAGCAAATATATATATATAAATTCAAATTAACATAATTTCAGCATCAATTAATTATATAAATTCAAGAAATCATAAGATACTTTTAATCCAACATATATTTGTAACTAAGTATTCTATTAAACACTATACTTCCAAGTAATTATTTCCATGTGGTTATAGACCATTTTAGCTTCCATTAACTAGGTTAGATTCAAGTTATCTATTCAACAATTATCTATAATTCTAAAAGAAAGTTACTAAATCAATTAACCGTTCATTTAGCAATCTTTAGTTCTTTGAGGCATTTTATCAAACATCTAGTCTACAAATCCTAATTCTTCATGAACTCAAGTAAAAATCTTCATTTTTGGTTCTTAGAAATATTCCACCAAACACTTCACATGCAAAGTTTAATTCCTTATGAAATCAAATAAAAATCTTTATGTAGGTAGTATTCAAACTAGGCATAACATAAACTTCCCCATACCTTTTTGTTGAATTTAGACAACTTTGCTTCCTTGAATCCTTGATATTCACATGGAACTTGCAAGAGGGATAGTCTTGATTTGGCTTCTTTAATAAAAGTATTTTTAGAAATGTTGAATAAATGATGAAGAAGAAGTAAAGAGGTAGGATACAAAGGAAGAGTGTTGCACGGTTACTACTTTTTTCTTTTAAAAATGCTTTGATACTTTGGCTTTTAAAATGCTTTGAAAAGAAAAGGCCTAGGCTATGTTCACTCCCCTCCAACCAGCCATACTCCACGGTTTTGCTTCCTTTTATGGGCTTATTGGCTTTGATTTTTATTACCAAATATCTAAAGGTTTTAATGACTAACTTTTACTTGGCTTGATTTTATTGGTTAGCTTTTCCTTGTCTTCCAAGTGTCCTATTTCTACACTATTCTTCACTTTTCTCCTTCTTGTACGTTGCCTTGCATTCCTTGGAGAGCACTCTTGGCTTGTTTCACGTGGACTAGCTTGTTAGTGTTACAAGGTTTTCCTTTGGGTCAAAGTATCTTTACTAACTTAATTTCTATTGGCTAATTCTTACTTCTTTGAATTTCCTTCTTCTTGTCCTAGCTTGTTTTATACGTTCACTTCTCCATTTGTATAGTGCATTTCATTTGATTTTGGTTTTCATACGTATAATGCCTTGTGTTTGTGCTAAGTTTTGTTTTCTAAAAGATTCCAAGCATTAATTGCTACTTTTTACTTGGACCAATGGAATGTCTAGACTCCTTATCCATCCATGTGATCATTCTTGACTTTTCTACAAGTTTTCATCCATTGATCTTGCATCATATGGTCAAGGCTTAATCTAGAATTCCAAATTAATCCAATTTCCTTTTATTGCATGTAATAGTAAAATGCTATTTTCTTATTGGTCCATATTGACTCTAATTATTAAAATTACCAAACTAACTTATTTAAGTAACCTATTCCTTCCATAATTAAGAGAAAACTTTCATAGATTATGTCCATCCTTTCTTTATAATTTTCTGATACCTAGGGTAGTCTATATTAAGCTCTTTTCAGAATATCTCCCAAAATTCCTAAAAATTACTATTTAGGGTTTTCTGCCCCTAATCATGTTAATAATTTGTTGTTTAAAGGTATTTTATCCCATACTGAGGTTCCCACAAATTTCTGAAGTCATCTTGTTCGTTTTTTGACCTATGGGCATTTTGGTAATTTCGCCACTTACCCTAGGGGTAAAATCGTCATTTCTAAAAATAGTCAGAGTATCTCTGTAATTATTGCCCTAAAGATATTTTTGGACATTCCAGGGTACTTATAAAGTTTCCTCCTTAAAATTTCTTGCTAACATACCTAGGGGTATTTTGATCATTTCCAAAATATCCAGGGGTATTTTCGTCATTTTCCCTAGGTCCTTCTGTATTGCCTCTAATTAATATTTTACCCCAGTAATTGGCTGTGATTCCTAAAATTTTGGGGTGTTACAACAACCAAAGGTGCGAAGAGTGGAATAATTTGGTGGCTTACCAAATAACCGTGAGAAAGGGGAATCATTGTTTAAGGCTTGAGAAGGCAGCTGATTAATAAGGTGGACAGCAGTTGAAAAAGCTTCACACCAAAAACGAGAGGGCGCAAAAGAGTCCAACATTAAGGTACGAACAACATCAAGAAGATGACGGTTTTTTCTTTCAGCTACCCCATTTTGTTGGGGTGTGGAAAGACACAACCTTTGAGATAATATGCCATTTTCCTGCAAGAATTCTTGAAACAAATGAGATGTGTATTCCCCTCCATTGTCAGAACACAAAGTTTTAATATTTTATGAAAACTGAGTTTGAACATAGGCATGAAAAAATTTGAATGCAAAGAAAGCTTTAGCTTTAGATCGCAAAAAATAGACCCATATGAAACAACTATAATCGTCAATAAAAGTGATAAAATACTTGTAATGTGAAAGAGATATTACAGGTGTGATTCTCTATAAATCACTGTGAATTATGTCAAAAGGCTGATTTACATTTGATTGATGAACTGGAAATGGTAGAATTTTACTTTTACCAAGTTTACAAGAATTGCAATCAAATTGAACAGCACTAAAAGATGGGGAATGTTTATTGCCATGAATCCAGATTTCATCAAGTCATGAAGTACATTGGAATTTGGGTGACCAAGATGCTTATGCCATAATTGGAAATTAACAGTTGCAGAATTACAAGAAATAAAAGGCAGAAAAGAACATGGTGACAACGATGAATAAAGAGGAAAAAGACGTCCAACTTTAGGCCCTTCGCGATCATCTTCCCTGAGTGTTGATCCAGCACAAGACAACCAATTTTTGAGAATTCAACTCTGCAATCATTGTCAACTAATTGGCCAACTGAAATAAGGTTACTAGTGAGATCAACGAAAACATAAACATTTGTAAGAGATGAAGAAATATCACCAATTGCTGTGATAGGTAAATTGTTTCCATCTGTAGTGTGTATTTGCAAATTACTAGAGTAATTTGTAATATTGGTAAGGGCAGCAACATTGCTGGTCATATGATTGGATGCGCCAGAATCAACATACCAAGGAGAGTTGGGTAAAGAAGCTTTACCTGAAAGTCCCAAAGCAAAAAATGCTGAAACAATAATTTGTTGAACCATTTCAAGAGTTAAATTTGGCACAGAAGCAGATGTATTCTAATCCACAGAAACAAAAGTAGTAGAAGAGCCAACAGTGGTAGTGCAGGCTATTGCATTTCTCCGTGGTGGTCTGATTTGACATTCTTTTATGATGTGACCTTCTTTTTACAGTAATTACAGAACTTTTTAGGACAGTGGGAAGCAAAATGTCCATGGCCTTTGCATCAAAAACATTGGACAGTACTCATGTCTCGACCTCGAGGTCTACATTGTACTGCATACGCCACAGGAAGAGAGACAGATTTCTATCGTTCCATGTTTGTCTGAGGGAGGAGACGTTGTTCTTCACAAAGCAGTTCATTTAGGCATTCATCCAAGGAGGGGACAGTAGCCCTGTTCATTAGGTTGGTTCAAATGCCGTCAAAATCTTATCTCAATTTCATAAGAAATTGATATCATTTTGTGGTGTCATGAACGTTTTGGACTGCAATTTATGCTTCAGTTGACAAATCTTTATAGACAATGTCAGTATATTCAGACCAAAGATTCATGATATGAGAATAAAATTCAGAAATTGAGAGACTATCCTGTTGAAAAATGGCAATTTCATGTTCAAGTTGGAACCTACAAGGAGTATTGTTCTGGTTATAATTTTTTTTTCAGGTAGTCCCACATCTTTGTTGTCATGGTGAAGGGTCTGAGATTGAGGACGATATTAGGATCAACAAAGCCTATGATCCAAGTCATGACCTATGCGTCTTTGACCTCCCATTTGGCATGTGCCTCCTTGTGTGTAGTTTTGTCAGGAGCAGAATCAGTTCTGTCAACTTGACCCCAAAGCTCTTTGCCTTTGACAAAGATTGAGAACTGGAATGTGCAGGTGGAGTAGTTCTTTCCATTAAGATGAACAAAGAGAAAATCATATCTTTCAGTAGTCGTGATGCTGAGAAAAGACAAGAAATTGGAGAAATCATGAACAGTATCGCGATGTGAACAGTACAACATGAACAATACTGCGTGAACAGTATGACTGGAATAGTACCATGTAAACAGTATGACTCAAACAATACCGCGTGAACAATACCGCGATGGGAACTCAGAGACTAGGAGCACAACGAAGAAGAAAAAAAACTAGGTTGGGATCGAAACCTAGACTGATACCATGTTAAACTCAGAGAAATTGGGATCAAAAGTGTCTATTCTCCTTTGCAGAATTCTCCTTTTAAATCATATGATACAATCTGATTTTTAACCTTAAAGTTTTCTAAAAAGCTATAAATGGTAACTATAGCTAGGCCAAGTAATTAAGGTTATAATTACACAATTACAAATCTGTACAATTAATGATTTAAAAGCCAACAAATCTACACAATTAATGACAAATAATCTGCCTATCAATTCTATTGACACGTCTTGCTCTTGCTTATCATGAATTCTTTAGACTCCAAAGTGTTTCTCCACAGTTTCAATTTTCTATTAACACCATCTTTGGTCTCATCAACAAGCCCTATATTATCTGCAAAAAGCATAGACCACGGCACTTCCTCTTGAATATCTTTTGTTAGTTCATCCATCACTAAGGGAAAGAGATAAGGACTAAGAGCTTAACCTTGTTGGACACCTATCGTGATAAGTAAATACCTTAATGTTCCATTACAAGCTTTCACACATGTTGTAGCCCCATCATACATATTCCTTGATAGCATTTGAAAATATAATGAATACCTAATCAAACAAACCAAGAGGGGGGTGAATTGGTTTTTACCTCCTTTTAAAAATTTCTTTCAAAACAAAGTATCAGTGGAAGAATTTATATGGATCGTATCTTAAACCAAGCCAATTTAGAAAACAACCTTCTTCACCAATCAATTAACTCTTGTGCAGAACCAAAGTTTAAATGATAAGCAAATTGAATACTACAAGAATTCAATGAAACATGAACTAAAACTTAAATGCACAAGAAATTTATACTGGTTCACCTCTCAACCCTGGAGGCTACATCCAGTTTCACTTCCAACCCAAACAAGGTTAGAGTTCCACTATAACAAATCTTTTGTTCTTTACAAGCAAACAACAAAGTCTCTTTTACCTACCCTAGGCAAAAATCAAAATCTACTCCCTAGATTTTTCAACTGACCAAGAACCAGAGATCCCCTCTCTATTCTTCCCCTAGAAAACCCTTTCTAGACTTGCTTTAAAGAACCCCAAATGTTATATGGAAAATCAACAAAGTTTACACAACAAACAATAACAAATACAAAAGCTTAAGGTTCAAGAAAGGTATCACCTCATGTTCCTCTTCAACTAAAATGATATGAATGAATTAATCAACCTGAGATGATGTCTATCATGCTTTCTTGAAACTTCTTTTATCACTAGCTTGCATGAATGTTCAACCACAATGAGTATAATGACTAAGCACACATGTAGACTTTAACACTTTTGAATCATTCTCTAATTTCTGACTTTCAACACTTTTAGAACTCTTAGAGAATGTAAAACTCTCAGTATGTATGAGTACTCTCTTTTTGATCTCTTGTTTTTCAAAGATACATCTTTCCTATTTATAAAAAAATAGATTTAACAAACTGTAATCGATTATTTTGTTATAATAATCGATTATTTTAACTTCAGTAATCGATTATCTCGTCATATAATCGATTAATCTATTCATCATAAATCTAGAAATCTTGAACGAACAAAATAATCGATTATTTACCAATATAATCGATTAAGCCAGAACATGATTGAAAATAGACAATGCAGGTTTAATCGATTACAGTCATCTGGTAATCGATTATACCAGTTAAACAGGCTATGATGCATTATGCAGATTGCTTATGTAATCGATTATTTACCCATATAATCGATTATTCCAGTGAATTCCCAAATCTATGTCTAGCTTATTTAATCGATTACAAGAAAATGGTAATCGATTAAAATGTCTCAAATCATTTTCCAGAAACTCAAACAAGCTTGTAATCGATTATTATGCTCATTTAATCGATTAAAGCAGTGAAAAATTATTTTATACTTATCTAAATGCTTTCATGAAATCCTATTCTTTTGCATATACTCATATGATTAAAACCTATTACATGAATGTATAAATGCATGACTTACTTAAAAGCTTCAGAGGCATATAAGGATTTAACCCATGAACCAAGCTTTAACCAAAATTACAAATGTCATCATATTTGAGTGGGCATGTAAAATATCAAAACATAATTGCTTTCATCATCCTTGAATCTTTTGCTTCAGCTTCTTGATTCTAACAATCTCCCCCTTTTTTATTTTGAGCATGCCAAATACTTCATTAATGAAACATACTCCTTTGACTTCAATGAGAAAATGTAAGATCTGAAAAGTTCCTTAGCTTTTGCAAAGATCAAGCATCATTATATCTTTATTCATGACAAATCATTCAAGCATTCATTCATATGAGTTTTAGGCATATTACATAAGCTCCCCCTGAATTGATTAATCACTTATTTCATACAATTCATCATCAATTCATGTACTTGTCAATTTTATTTCAGTTTTCAATATATCTACTCCCCTTATTTCATTATTCTACTCCCCCTATTTGGTATATCAAACTCAAAAATAGAAAGCAAAGCATCGAAATAGAAAGGAAATAGAAAGTGCTTCATTAATCAAACAACTGAACCAAGTACAATTTAAACAAACATTACCAACTTAAACAAACTTAACCAAATAAGAAATCAAAGCAAACCAAAACATACAAAACATAAGCAAATAAAACCAGACTTAAGAGACTAATCTATTCCCTAGATTCATCCCTAAACATTTTGTCTTCCATGTTCTTAACTCTAGTCTTAAGTTCCTCCAATGAAGAATTAACTTCATCTCTATGCTCATGATGTAGGGAAAACAAAGCATCCATCTTTTGGATCATCAAGGATTCAAAATGTGAATATTGAGGCTCAGATTGTGCAGGATTTTCTTGAGCTTCCTCAGCATCTCCAAGTTGGTTACCTTCTCCTTCCTTCCTCATCTTCTTCTTCAGCCAAGGGTACAGGTTGGCCTGCCATTTGCCAGCCATAGGGTGTCTTGACCATCCCTAGCTTTGTGAGGTGCTTCTCCTTTATGTGGCTGTTACTTGCATTTTTGTTATCCACCACTTCATTGGAAACATCTACTTGAAAGTAGTCAATAAAGCGTGAGACCATTACAACATAAGGAAAAGGATAGTTTACCAATCTCTTGGATTTTTGCATAGTCTCTTGAATTATGTAAATCCAATTCAGCTTAATTCCATTCTTCAGTCCATAGACAATCTGAAGGTCATCATCAGTTGCTTGTGCGTGGTTGGTTGACCTTGGAGTTAGAATGTAGGTAATGATGTACTGTAGAAGCCTATCCTCATGAGACATTGGTCCAGTGCTCAACCTTAGTCTAAGGTTCATGTGAGGATCAATTAACACACCTCTATAAGTTTCCATCTTGTTGTAGCCATCAGCTTCTTCATCAATCCTCCTTTCTCCATCAAAGAATATTCCTGCCACTTCATTCCATATTTCTGGTGTGATTTCCATAGCAACACCATTGACTTGAGTGAGAATGGTTCCATGCATGGTTATCTTGGAGCAAGTGTAAAAGACTTTTACCAATTCTGGGTAAAAAGTCCCTTGCAATTCAACAAATTTCTGAAGACCTTGTTGTTCAAACAGTTAAGGAAAATTGAATCCTTCACTAATGAACCAACCAAGATTCAGGTATTTAGGAGGACAAAGGAGTTTGGTGGCATTGAATTGAAGGTAGTTCATCTTATCAGCTTCATTGGTGAACCAATGATCAAGCCTATTGGTTACAGGATTGGAAGATTAGCCTTGAGCTTGAGCTTTTCTTTTAGAGGTTTTGACCCTTTTGGAAGTTGACATTTTTTGAGAGTTAGAGAAAACAAATTTGGAGGATGAGCTTAGAAAAAGGGTTTAGAACAAAGGATGATTTCAGAGCTAGACAGGGAAGAAGATTTCAGAAACAAGAATAGTGTGAGAGAGAATAGAAGTGTTCAAGGTGTGATTTTTCTCAAGTCATATGATCCCTATTTATAGGCTAATTCCATGTAATGGGCAGTTTTAGTTTTGAAAATATAGTTGTTGAGATAATAACTAATCCCATTAAGGCTTTTGATTCCATCAAATCATGTTTGAATGCAGTTGGGCAGTTTCAAAACTGTCAGATTTTGTAGTAACCACTCAAATAATCGATTATTTCGTAGTGTAATCGATTATTTCATTTAAAATTTTCAGTTTTAGAAAATGAATTAATCGATTAAAATACAAAGTAATCGATTATGTCATCACAAATGTCTTGTGGAAGAAGAAGTGTAATCGATTATAATTGAAAATAATCGATTATGACAGTGTGAGACACAATTCTCAGACTTTGATAACTCAAATAATCAATTAATTTGACTAAGTAATCAATTATTCCAGTGTTGATTCAAAATTTGGAAACTATCAAAGATACATGTAATCAATTAAGTTCTCATTTTAATCGATTATTCCAGTGTGAACTTGTTTTTCAAGAGACTCGAGTAGTGAATAATAGATTAAATCGATGGTTTAATCAATTACAACAGCCTTAATCCATTTTATAGAAGTATCAGATGAACAAATAATCAATTAGCTTTTGATGGTAATCGATTATGTCAGGCTTTTAACAAAAATAACAACCAGATACAACATCATATAGCAGGCATTCAATTTCTAATTTGATTGAAGTATTTCAAGCAGCATTTGCATCATTCAATTACTAAGTAAATAACATAGGATTGTATCTCAACATACACTAGATTCATCCAAGATACCAAGCATATTTCTTAATGTAAAGAACCTATCTCTATCCAAAGGCTTTGTAAATATATCAGCTAGTTGTTTGCTACTTTCAACAAACTCAATTTTAATATTACCTTTCTGAACATGATCTCTGATAAAGTGATGCCTTATCTCTATATGTTTAGTCCTGGAATGCATGATTGGATTCTTGGAGATATTTATTGCACTAGTATTGTCACACATAAGAGGAATGTGTTGAAGCTTTACACCAAAGTCATGAAGTTGTTGCTTTAGCCATAAGCTTTGTGCACAGCAACTCCCTGCTGATATGTATTCTGCTTCAGCTGTTGACAATGCTACGCATGATTGCTTTTTGCAATGCCAAGAAATTAAAGAGCTTCCCAATAGATGACAAGTGCCACTTGTGCTCTTTCTATCCAATTTGCATCTTACAAAATCAGAATCAGAGAATCCTATTAAGCTGATATTTGTACCTTTTGGATACCAAAGCCCCACTTTTGGTGTAGACTTTAGGTACTTGAAGATTCTTTTTACTGTTGTTAAATGAGACACCTTAGGATTAGCTTGATATCTAGCACACAAGAACACACTTAGCATTATGTCAGGTCTGCTTGCTGTAAGATAAAGCAATGATCCTATCATTCCTCTATACTTGGATTCTTCAACTCTTTTTCTTATTTCATCTGAATCTAGATATGTAAAGGTTGCCATTGGTGTTGCTGCTGCTTTGCAATTCTCTAAGTCAAATTTCTTTATCATTTCAACGCAATACTTTGATTGACTGAGAAAAGTCTCATTCCTCATTTGCTTGACTTGTAATTCTAGGAAGAAGGTGAGTTCTCCGATCATGGACATCTCAAATTCTTTCTGCATGCTAGATGAAAATTCCTTACACAAAGAATGGTTAGTTGAACCAAAAATGATATCATCAACATAAATTTGTACTAGGAGTATGTCTTTCTCTTTTCTTTTGATTAACAATGTTTTATCCACTTCTCCTATTGTAAATGATGGATCAAGAAAAAACTTACTCAATCTCTCATACCATGATCTTGGAGCTTGTTTCAGTCCATATAAAGCCTTTCTCAATCTGTAAACATGATTAGGATATTGATGATCTACAAAACCAGGAGGTTGGTCAACATATATCTCTTCATCAATATAACCATTGAGAAATGCACTATTCACATCCATTTGAAACAATTTAAAATCTAATATACATGCATATGC
>QARZ01040787.1:66778-83725 GCA_013407115.1 Glycine latifolia | reverse complement strand
ATGGCCTCTAATCTAGCAATTGGAGCATAAGTCTCATCATAATCAATACCTTCCTCTTGGTTGTAACCCTTAGCAACCAATCTAGCTTTGTTTCTTATTATGATGCTACTTTCATCCAGCTTGTTCCTAAAGACCCATTTAGTGCCAATAGGTGTGTGAGTGGATGGTCTAGGTACTAATTCCCAAACATTATTCCTTTTAAATTGATTTAATTCCTCATGCATAGCATTTAACCAATGTTCATCTAATAAGGCTTGTTCAATGTTAGTTGGTTCCATTTGTGATACAAAAGCTATAGAGCAACACAGATTTCTTAGAGAAGATCTAGTAGACACCCCCTTTGATACTTCACCAATTATGTTGTCTAATGATAGTTCTCTTGTGGTCCTCCAATCCTTGTGTTTGGGTGTGGCTGCTTATTGATTAGATTCTTGTAGTGCTTCATCTTCTTCTTGCTTATTGTCTTCAATAGGCTGTTGTCTTTCCTCTTTAGTTTCTGCATCATTGTCACTTAAAACTTCTTCCTTCCTTTTGCCAACATGTGTAACTTTTCCAGTCATGCCTTCATGGATCAAGCAGGTTTCATTGTTGAAGGTGACTCTAAAGCCTTTGTCACACAATTGACTAATGCTTAGTAGATTGTGCTTCAGCCCTTCAACATAGAGTACATTACATCCTTGATTTTAATGGTTAAGTTGTCTCCTATGTTGCCTTGCCCAATGATTTTGCCTTTATTGTTGTCTCCATAAGTCACATATATTCCTTCATTAAGTGTTACATTTGTAAGCATGGATATTTCCCCTGTCATGTGTCTAGAGCATCCACTATCTAGGTACCAAATTGATGATTTAGCTCTAAGACACATCTGCACAAGTCAAATTAAGAAGAGACAAGTGGTACCCAATTTAAGTTGGGTCCAAAGGGGTTAGTTGCTTTCTTTCTTTTCTTAATCCATATACAATCTCCATTTGGAACATAAAATCTTCTAGCAAAGCACTTGTATGATGTATGACCTTTTAACATACAATAATTGCAAGTAGGAGATTTAAATGACTTAGCAAGAGCAAATCTATGAAAAGCATTTGGTTGATGGTACTGCTTATGATATTTATGTCTTAGAGGTACAAACACAATTTTACCTTTATTCTTGGCACCATGTTTATATCCTAAACCATAAGTATCACCAGCATGTTTTTGAACACTTAGCAATTCATCTAAGTTACATTTATCTTTATAGAATTTTCTTAGTAAATCAACCAAATCACTAATTTCAGTTTGCAACATCATATTTTCTTTTTCTTTGCTCAGCTTATACTCATCAAATTCCTTTTGCAATTCATTGTATTTATCAACCTTAGAGATGGCTAAGGTTGTAACATCCTCAAAATTATATCTTGAATTTATATTTATAATTGAATTGTGGAAGTGTGATGATACTAGGATACAAAAATATTTGAAGAGAAATGATCATATTACCCTTCCCTTAAAGCAGGAATTATAGAAATGCCCTTGAGGTGAAAATTACGAAAATGCCCCTAGATATTTTAGTTAGATATTTTAAGGTAGAAATTACATAAATACCCTTGGATATTTTGGAAATTACAAAAAAATACCCTTGAGCCAAAATGACACAAATACCCTCAGATATTTTGTGGAGATATTTTATAGTGGAAAAAAAATAATAAATAGAATCTGGAGAATTTTCTTTTAATTGTAGGAGGTATAAACTTATTCAAAGAGATGATTTAGTAATTTTGATGGTCAGAAGTGGAACGGACTAATCAGAATTAAGATATAAGCAGTCTTAAATGTAAGGTCTGTGTAGCACTCTGTATAAGACTACTTGTGAGCTATTTATACTGTAAATGAAGTCAGTTTCTGGAAAACTCTAGAGTTTCATTATTTAATATTATCCTTTAAGTAGAAGAGTTCAAATTGAACTTTACTTCTTCCTACAAAAGGCCATGTGTGAAGATGAATTCGAATTGAATTTTACTTCCTTCCAATGAATGCCATGTGTTAAGCTATCTTTAAATTGAATTCTTCTTCTTCATAAAAGGTGACATGTGGATACAAGGAAACCACATAATTTTCTTCTCTTTAAGAAAATGAAAACATGATAAATAGAAAAATATCTTAGGCTTCATAAATTAAAATGATAAGATACAATCATGAAGACTTAAGAAACATCTAGTCACTTGTAAGCCACCATTGATGAAGGGATAAGAAGCCATCATGCTTTGAGAATTATTTATACAAAGTAGCATGAAAGAAAGTAAATTTTCTCCTCCTTCTTTGTTGTCCACGTGAATAAGCTAGAAAAAGAGAGAAACTTCATGAACATGCCAATTAAGAGGACATTTGGAAGAAAAGTGTCATGCCTTGAAGGACATGTGTACAAAATGGCATGAAGAAAAGAAAAATCTTCTCCTATTTATTGGATGGTCACGTGAAAGATGGAGAACCATGGAGAAGCTTCATGATTTGCCAAGTGGAGGGACACTTGGAAGGAATAAGGAAGAAGCTTTAAGACCATGACAAGTGGTGGGACACTTGTAAAGGTCATGACAAGTGTAGGGACACTTGTAATGGAAGCATAATGACTTAGGAGATCATGACTTAGGAGATTTTTGTAAATATTCTATTATTTTCCAAACTCTATGTAAAGGGGGGGAGGCCTTAAGTGGAAGTCATTCTCAAGACTTCATCCTACTACACCTTCACGTGAAGCTCTCTCCCATCTCTTTCATTTCACTTTCATCCTTTCCTTCTTAAAGCATAAATCAAGTGAGAAGAAACCCCACTTCCTTTGAAGATTTCATGTAGAAGGCTAAGCACCTTTAGGAAAAGATTGTCAAGCTTTATAAGAAGTTATCAGGCTTCATTTCTTAGAGGATTTCCCCAAGGAAGGCAGCCCTTACTCCATTTCATTTTCAAAAATCAAACTCACTTGAGGTAGGCTAGGCTTTAATCTTTAGTTAAGAATTTATTTGGACTGATTTACATGCTTATATGTACAGATTTATGGCTATTATTTAGGCTGGAAATTTATGTCATTTGAAGTCTATTTTATGATGTGGAAATGTTGATTTAAACCATAGGATAAGTGATGATTTATACGCTGAAATATTAGTGATGTTTGGAAATATATTTAGTGATCTTTGGAAGTGATTTTGATGATATTTGGACTGTTAGTTCATATTTTTATTATGAGACTGTTTTGTATTAATTTTTAGAAGTAGAGGTTGAATGGTCTGTAGTTAAATGGTTCAAATACTAGAGTGATTCAATTTTGAGGATGAAGTAGTAAGGTGGTAGGTGAAAGGAGATTAAGATGCCTGCTAGGTTATGATCTTTTCTTGTGAAGTTTTAAAGGAATTAGAAATTATTTGGAAAAGATATATTGTGGTTTATTATCTAGAATACTAACATGATTTGTCTGTAGCTTGAGGATAATCAATTATCATGCCTAAGTAGGTATGATTTTGCTTGAATAAGGTATGGTAGCCTAACCATACTTTTGGTACGTGTGATGTTATGATGTAAATATCTTTTCATAAGGTGGTATGTATTTGCTTATGGATTTTTATTATGGATGGATGTTGATGTGATGATAAGTTGATTCATGTTTCCAAGTCCAGTACGAGATTTGTGAAACAGAATTTGATACTACATACAGTACGATATGTAGTGACCAGGTGCAGATACATGGCATAAATCATGCATGTTTGTGTAAAACGATCGCAGTGTCTACATCCAGTACGAGGTGTAGCTACATACAGTACGATATGTAGAGGCCATGTGCACCCTGGGAAAATTCATTTCATGCATTCATATAGTTTGCATAATTATTTTATGGATTCGTTTGAATATATTGATGATTTACTAACGTACTAACGTGTTTGATGGTTTAGTTTTGCCTACTGAGAAATTTTTATTTCTCACTAGAGTTGTTTCATTTTTTTTAGATGGCAACAGTGGTCAATTTCCTTGATGACCTGGGTCGGTGATGGTGTAGAAAAGAAGATATGAAGTAGGCTTTTGTTTAGAAAGGCTTGTACTTGTTTAATATTGACTTTTGTAACAAGGACTGTGGCTACGTATAATATATTAGTTTCAAATCTTTTGTACGTTATACATTTTAGAATTAATTATAATACACGCTTCCTAAAAAATTTAATCATAAATAATAATAATATTAATAATATCTAGCATAATTTTTAGGTCGTTACAAAGGTGCATGTACATCCATTTACCTTGTAACTTGAAAGAAGCTTGTTATGTTCCTCATTCAATTTACAATGAGCTTCTTGCAATTCTGCAAGTTTGGATACATGCCATCTTAAGTCACCTTTAAGTTTGTTGTTTGCTTTGGCTAGGTTTTGAGCTTCATTATGCATTTCATGAAAAGCATCAACTACATCTTCGTAATCAGAAAATACCTCAGATTCTGTACTTGATGTTTCTTCTTCGTCTTCTTCACAAATGGTAGATGTTAGGCATAATTGTACTTGTGGATTCATTATCCTCCCAAGCTATGTAGGCTTTTCTAGGCTTTCCATCCCTCTTTGGTCTCTTTTCAGCTTGTGGTTTCTTTGCTAATGAAGGACATTCTGACTTTATGTGACCTTGCTTTCCACATTCAAAGCATGTAATGGAGGAGGAGTTGGTATTTTTATTTGTGCTGTCATTTCTTTTCTTTTGTAGAGGCTGCCTTCTGCTTTTATTCTTCCTTAGAAACTTGGTAAACTTCCTTACTATGAGATTCATGTTCTCTTCATCATCATCATCACTTGAATCATCTTCTCTATCAATCTTTGAAGTTGCAGCCTTTAATGCTATACTTTTATGCTTTCTCTTCACCATGAGTTAATTGAGATAATTCAAGTTCATATTCAAGAAGCTTACCAAACATAGCTGCCATTGACATTTCTGATAAGTCCTTTGATTCTTTAATGGCTGTGACTTTAGGCTGCCAATCTCTTGTTAGACATTTGAGAATCTTGATGTTCAGTTCTTCTACATCAAAGGTTTTCCCTAGCCCAAGTAAGTGATTCACAATGTGAGTGAACCTAGTTTGAAGCTGTGAGATGTTCTCATCATCTCTCATTTTGAACATTTCATATTCATGAATGAGAGTGTGTTTCCTTGATCTTCTCACATCATCTGTTCCTTCATGTGTAACTTCAAGTAGTTCCCATATTTCCTTGGCGCTTTTACACCTAACAGTCCTGAAAAATTCATCAGAAGATAATGCAGAAGTTATCATATTCTTTGCCTTGAAATCATATTGAGTTAATTTCTTTTCTATTTCTGACATTTCATCCCATTCTTTTGGTATTGAATTGCCATCAATAACTTTGGTAGGAATAAAAGGTCCTTTCTCAATACAATTTCATGCACCCGGGTCATTTGATTGGATGAAGATTTGCATTCTGTTTTTCCAAAAACTAAAATGTTCTCCTTCAAACAAAGGTAGTCTATTCAATGAGGCACCCTCCTTAAATGTTATTCGATTAGAATTCATTGTCAAATATTTGAAAAAGATCTTGAGCAAATTACAAGAACCAGCTCTTGATACCAACTGAAAATATAATGAATACCTAATCAAACAAACCAATAGGGGGGTGAATTGGTTTTTACCTCCTTTTAAAAATTTCTTTCAAAACAAAGTATCAGCGGAAGAATTTATATGGATCGTATCTTAAACCAAGCCAATTTAGAAAACAACCTTCTTCACCAATCAATTAACTCTTGTGCAGAACCAAAGTTTAAATGATAAGCAAATTGAATACTATGTCTAGCTTATTTAATCGATTATTTACCCATATAATCGATTATTCCATTGAATTCCCAAATCTATGTCTAGCTTATTTAATCGATTACAAGAAAATGGTAATCGATTAAAATGTTCTCAAATCATTTTCCAGAAACTCAAACAAGCTTGTAATCGATTATTATGCTCATTTAATCGATTAAAGCAGTGAAAAATTATTTTATACTTATCTAAATGCTTTTATGAAATCCTATTCTTTTGCATATACTCATATCATTCAAACCTATTACATGAATGTATGAATGCATGACTTACTTAAAAGCTTCAGAGGAATATAAGGATTTAACCCATGAACCAAGCTTTAACCAAAATTACAAATGCCATCATATTTGAGTGGGCATGTAAAATAACAAAACATAATTGCTTTCATCATCCTTGAATCTTTTGCTTCAGCTTCTTGATTCTAACAGCATTAATATGCTTTAATGCTACATTTTTCTTCTCAAGAGTCCACCATAAGACTTCTCTTGGGACTCTATCATATGCTTTCTCAATATCTATGAACACCATATGTAAGTTTTTCTTCTTTTCCCTATACCTTTCCATTAATTGTCTCATCAAGAAAATAGCTTCCATGGTACATCTTCCTGACATAAATCAAAATTGATTTACGGACACCTTGGTATCCCTCCTTAGGCGATGTTTGATAACTCTCTCCCACAACTTCATAGTATGGCTCATAAGCTTGATGCCTCTATAGTTTGAACAATTCTAGATATCTCCCTTGTTTTTGTAAATAGGCACAATCATACTTTTCCTCCAAGCATCAGGTATCTTATTTGTTTGAAGAATTCTATTAAAAAGATTGGTCAACCATTTTATTGCCACATCTCCCAAGCTCCTCCACACTTTAATAGGGATGTTATCAGGTCCCAAAGCTTTATTATTCTTCATCCTCTTTAAAGTCTCCTTAACTTCATGTGTATTCATTCTGCGCACAAATCTTCTATTTAGATCATCAAAAAATTCCTCCAAATCCACCTCACTCTTGTCGCTATTCCCATTATAAAGTTTGTTAAAGTAGTTTAGCCATCTTTCACTTACATCTTCATCCCTTACCAATAGTTTTTGATTTTCATCATTGATACATAAATCGTCAAAAACTTTGCGTCTAGCTTCCCGCACTGCTTTCTTTGCATCTTTCCTCGCTACTCTAAACTTTTTCAAATTCTCATCATTGGGACATTTATGCAAAGATCTGAAGCATTCCTTCTGTTGTTTAATAGCCTCTTGCACCTCTCCATTCCACCACCATGTTTCCTTGGCTTTCACCTAGCACCCTCCTTCCCACATTTTGAACACACATAGCCATCTTATTACATATCTCATTAGCTTCTCCAGTAAACTCTCACGGTCCTTCATGTAACATGTTTTCCTTGTAAGAACTTTGTTTCCTTTGCTTTCACCTAGCACCCTCCTTCGCACATTTTGAACACACATAGTCATCTTATTACATATCTCATTAGCTTCTCCAGTAAACTCTCACGGTCCTTCATGTAACATGTTTTCCTTAAACTCTATTTGTTTCTCCTCCTTTAGCTTCCACCATCTTATCCATGGGTTTTGAGCCCTTTTCCTCAAATTAAAAACTTTGTTAAACCTAACCTCTAGAACTACCAACTTATGTTGTGTCGCCACACATCCTCCAGGGTAGACTCTACAGTCAATACACGAATATCTATCTTCCCATCTAGCCATAAAGAAATCAATTTGACTACAATTTTGGACACTATGATACGTGATAAGATGAGACTCCCTTTTCCAAAAGAAAGTGGTCGCTAGCATCAAATCATAGGCTAGTGCAATGTTCAAGACATCTTCTTCAGTCTCATTTTTCATCCCATAACCAAAACCACCATGAATTCTATCAAAATCTCTGCTGTTTTTACCAGCATGCCCATTTAGATCTTCTCCTAGGAAAATCTTCTCCTCTCGTGGGATCCCTCTCAGACATAACCAAAACCACCATGAATTCTATCAAAATCTCTGTTATTTTTACCAGCATGCCCATTTAGATCTTCTCCTAGGAAAATCTTCTCCTCTCGTGGGATCCCTCTTAGAACCTCCTCCAAGTCTTCCCAAAATTGGTTCTTTTCATCTGATAATAATCCAACTTGGGGTGCTTACACACCAAGGATATTTAAAATAAGATTCCCCACAACAAGCTTAATCATCATAATCTTGTCGCCTTTCTTTTTGACATCAACAACTTTATCTCTGAAACTTCTATCGATCATGATTCCAACCCCATTGCGACTCTTGGTTGTACCTATATACCACAACTTTATTAATCAAATAATTTAATTTTGGACATCTTAGTTATGGTAATTTGGTGATCTTGAAATTCTGTAATTAATTTCATTTTATTTAATATTTTATTTATCTATTTAATATTAATTTATTTTAAGCTAAAAGGTTACTTCACACATGATGTGCTTTTAATCCTGTATATTTAATTTCAGACATCTTAGTTGTGATAATTGGTGATCTCAAACTTATTCTAATTATTTATTTTATCATTTTTTATTTTACCATAAAGGTTAATGTAGGCGTGAAACCTTATTAATTATATTATTTAATTCGTGAAATCTTTGGTAATCTCAAACCTATTTTATTTACTCATAAAAAAACCTATTTTATTTATTCATATACCTATGAGGAGTTTTATGCTAAGAGAGTTTATATAGGAGTGATGTTTCTATGATTTAATTTGAAGACATCTGAATTACGACAGGTGATAATGAGATATGTTTAAATAAAACTTATTTTCTAATTATTTTATTTTAGGCAAAAAAGGACAATTTAAGCATGACACAGTATTAGTCCTTCGATTTAATTTGAAATATCTAAATTGTGACGGTTTAGTGATCCTATACGACATCTAATAAGACAATTGTGCAGATTAGTTTTATTTAGTTTCATGAAAATGACTAAACACACCTTTTTTTTTTTTTTTTTTTTTTTTTTTTTTTACTTTTAGTCAATGCATTCCATGCACATAAATTGTATAATTTCAAATTGCTTGCACCCTATTGGTGCCGAAGCATTGCCACGTATTTCTAGAAGAAAGAATTGAAAAAATCACTTTTGAAGACCATTTTAAGTACATGGAGCCATATATCGTATGTCGGCTCACATCTATAACATAACAATATTTAGGGTGATGGTGGGTGCAAAATCACTGTTCAATTAATAGTTATTTACCTGAATTAGCCTTAAATTTTGCACGTTTATCATATGTTGTAATGTTTAACGTTGATGATTGAATTTGTCAACTAAGAGTGATCCTAAGGGGGTGAACGATTGGTCTACTGAGTTTGTTTTTTCAATTTGATTTAATTCTTTTTATAAAAAAATTTGAACTTATATTATGCTGACAAAATGAGAGTTCCAATTTTTCAAATTAAGTGCCTAACTGTCAAATCTAAATCTTCTTTGTAATCAGTTACATGAAAGATTCGGTGCAAATATTCAGGTTTTTTTTTTTTTGCCTCTATAAAATTCTACATGATGTGCATGATTGCCAGAATTATGCAGGAAAAATGAATACAAGATTGCTTAGTTGTAGTGTTTCATTTACAATAACATTTTGAAATCTTCCAAACTTTTGTCTATTTTATTAGTTTACATTAATTTGTATTAAACTAAGGATTTCATTATTGAATATAGTTAGGCACTTTTTTGAATTTTTGTGACTTGTGGTGGTGGCAAAACAGTTGAATCTTGACAAACTCATTGTAACCATGTATAAATACCATTGTAATTGTAAGGCAGAATACAGGCTGATTTTTAAATTTAATACAAATTAAATAATTAATTAGTAAAATGGTGCAAAATTGAAACAATTTAGGGATTTGGGTTGCCAAACACGCCCAAACCAGGCGTGTTTGGCTCCCTAAACCCCTATAAAAACCCCCCAAAATGCTACCTTATCACCATTCATACCATTTCACGTTCTGTCTAGAAATTGCTCTGCCTTCTCTCTAGAGCTTGGAAGGATATTTTCTGAAGCGAAGCCCTGCCGAATTTTCTGAAGCGAAGCACTGTCAACAAGTAAGTTGAGTTAAATTTTTTTTATATTATTTTATCTATTATATTTTATAATTAGATAAATGTTAGGATCATATGAATTTGTTAGCGACATTTATGTTAGATTCATAGGAAATTGTTAGTGCTCGGGTTAAAGATTTAGGGTTTAGGTATTGTGGTTTAGTTTTAGGGTTTAGGGGGTTAGTGTTTAGTGGGTTAGGGTTTGGGGGTTAGGGTTTGGGGGGTTTAGGTTAATGGTTCGGTTTTTATAGTGTGTTTGTGTGTGTGTGTATTAGGGTTTAGGGGTTAGTCTTGATGGAGTTTAGTTTAGGGGTTATGGTGTTAGTGTTTAGTGGGTTAGGGTTTGGGGTGTTTAGGTTAATGGTTAATGGTTTATTGTTGTAGGGTGTTAGTGTTTAGTGAGTTTAGGGTTTGAGGGGTTAGGTTAATGGTTTGGTGCTTAGTGTAAGTGGATTAGGGGTTAGGGTTTAGGTATTGCGGTTTAGTTTTAGGGTTTAGTGGGTTAGGGTTTGGGGGGTTTAGGTTAATGGTCTACTGTTTGGTTTGGGTTGATTAGGGGTTAGGGTTTATGTTTGATAATTTAGGGGTTTGGGTTTATGTTTGATAATTTAGGGGTTTAGGTGTTTGTGTGGTTCAGGCGTTTATTTTAGTGTAACATCCCGGGCGCTGACGAGGGCGGGGAGTGATCGCCGGTGCAATAAGGCACGGACAAGAAGCGGCTCCTGGCAGGCTTCCAACGGAAGGGGTACATGAATGAATCGAATACACACCCGAACGAGAGGGATCCAGAGGCTGTGCAGGTATGGGATTGTACAGTTGAGGATAACTTAAAGGATTTAATATGTACTACCTATACCAACAAGGTGCATCTACTTTTCGGTAGTCCATAACTTAAAAACTCCACAGTTAAGCGTGCTTGACTTGGAGCAATTCTGGGATGGGTGACCTCCTGGGAAGTTTCTCAGGAAGTGTGTGAGTGAGGACAAAGCACACTGAAAAGTCTTGTGTTGGTATGTGGGGACAGTCGTTGATCCTACAAGTGGCCAGGTGTTACATTTAGGGTTTATGTTTTTTAGCTTATTTTATTGTTTCTTAAAATTTGAGGTTGTTGTTTTTGTTGAGGGCAGGAAATGAGTTCAGAGTATTGCCTTTGAAGGGGAGAAAATGATGACACGTATCAAGCGAAAAACAACATTGGATGATTTGCATGAGAAGATACGTCCAAAATTAGGGCATAATGCAAGCCATGTATCACTTTGCTGACGACAAGATTATGGGAGAATGAACAATACATGGGGTTTCCAATACAGGATGATGAAGAATTGGAAATGGTGATTGAAGAATTTTTTAATCAGGCAAGGAAGAAATTTTTAGAGTTGTATGTGGATTATACCGTAGCAGATGATATTGTTTTACCCATGAGGTCAGCCGCTTTTAATGATGCACATATTGCATCATCATATGGTACTGTAGGTGTAAACATGTCTGAGGAAGATTCGCATGACCCAACTTGGGTTATGGATGATGATGAAGATGATGACGATGATGAAAATATCGCAATAGAAGATCGTCTTCTTCAGGAGAATGCAAGTGCGTCCGATAATGATGAAGATTCTGGTGTGCATGCAACTGCATTCCAACAACACCCTGACGTGGGGTCGTCTAGAATGCGTCATCATCCGAACGTTGGATCAACGCAATCGGAACAACCTGTTGAAGGTATGTTACATGACCTAAATGAATGATGAAGTGGTATGATATTTGTATATCTATATATTATAGTATTTTTGTTTGCATGGTATGTTTATTCAGCTGTTTTGTATTTATAGGTGGCGCGGTTATTCCTTTTTGGGACGAAATTCCACATTACACATATATTGATTGGAATCACCCAAGCGAAGAAGAATCTTTTACCGGTTTAGCTTCAGGTTTAGGTTCAGTGCAAGGTCCCTGGCAATTAGGGGACGATTTGTTTGTTCAACAGGAATTTCCATCCAAAAAGGAGGCACAAATTGCAATTAAGCGTAACCTGATGAGGGAGTATCAAGAAGCATTTGTGGTTGAGAGCAAGCCTGACAAGTTTGCCATGAAATGTGTTGCTCACACTAATGGTTGCCCTTGGAGGGTTAGGGTGTTTAAACCAATGTACGGTGAGAAGTGGGTTGTTTCAAGATGGGGTGGAAAACACAATTGCTTGAATGACCACATAACACAGGATCACAGACAACTTGATGTTGATATTATTTCTTCACTTGTAGTAGGTATGAACTTAATATTTTTGCTTAAGTAGTCAAATCTTATTTTGTGTTAAGGTTTGTTGTTAATGTGAATGTTACAATTTCATTTTCAGGAATGGTTAAGGAGGAACCGGCCGTGTCAATTGCATTGGTTCAGGAGAGGATCACCAATAGCTATGGATTTAAAGTTTCATATTCTAAAGCATGGTATGCGAAGCAGAGAGCAATGGCAACGATTTATGGGGATTGGGAAGAATCTTATGCATTTTTGCCGAGGTGGTACAACTACATGCTTCGTTTTTCACCAGGTTCTTTTTATGATATTCAAACCAATGCTTATTATGTGGCACATCAACTGGTATGAGGTAAGCGTGTGTTTCAGCGCATGTTTTGGACTTTTAGACAGTGTTGCGAGGCTTTTAAATTTTGCAAACCGGTGATTCAAATTGATGGGACTCACTTATATGGCAAGTATAAAGGAAAATTACTGATTGCCACGAGTCAGGATGGAAATAATGAATGCCTGCCACTGGCATTTGCCATTGTCGAGGGGGAGACGTTGGAAGCTTGGGAATATTTCCTTGCTAACATTCGCTTCCATGTTACCCAAATGCAAAATATATGCCTCATTTCAAATCGGCACCGGAGTATTATATCTGCAATACAGAATCATGCGGGTTGGCAACCACCTTTTGCGCATCACGTTTTTTGCCTTCGTCATATTGCCAGTAATTTCAATCAAAGATTCAAGAATGCTAGATTGAAGAAGACCCTAATGACTTTGGGTATGTTAACAATTATTTGTCATTTATTAAGCTGACATAAATGTGTTAGCCAACTAATGTAAATTATTTTATTAATTGTGCAGGTTATACTCCCTGTAAGCTTCAATTCGACATAGCGTTTGCACGATTCCGTGATACCAGTCCTGAGGTTGCAGAATGGATTGACAACATTCCTAAGGAAAAGTGGACTCGTGCATATGATGTCGAGGGGAGAAGGTATGGGCATATGACAACAAAATTGTCTGAATCAGTCAACAAGGTCTTTAAGGGAGCAAGGAACATGCCTATCACTGCTATGGTGAAGCACACATACAGTCGTTTGGTTCAATATTTTGTGAGCAGGGGCCAGGCGGCAACTGAACAGCTTCAGCATTCACAACGACATTGTAAAAATGTCGTTGATGCTTTGAGGCATAATCAAACCGTTGCTACAGGGCATAATGTACGCACATATAACCTTCAGCAAACTTCGTTTGAGGTGGACGATGGCTGGGAGAGGGCATATTCAGTCAACCTAACAGAGCGTTTTTGTCAGTGTGGCAAGTTTAAGGCCTTCAAATACCCTTGTAGCCACGCCGCGGCTGCTGCTTTATATATCCGTCAGAATCCATTGCAATATGTGGATGATGTGTTCCTGGTAACCAACTTAGTTCAGGCTTATTCATTACCTTGGCAGCCAATTGGTAATGAACTTGCTATTCCTCCGAGTGAAGATCCAGTTATCATTCCTGATAGGTCAATGTTGCGTGCAAAGGGTCGTCCAAGGTCCACTAGACTACATAACGAGATGGACGAAGTCGAAACATCTCAGAGACTTCCTAAATGCGGTCTGTGCAAGCAAGTTGGACATAATCGTAGAGCTTGTCCTACTCGGGGTGGTGTTTCATGATTTTGTAATTATGTTTGATTGATTAGTGGTATGTTATGTGTATTTGATTTATAAATATGTAGTGTTAAAATGTACAACGATAATGTTTTAGTTGTGGCAGACATCAATTTTCCTTATTTATTTATTTTTTATTTAGCATGATTTACATTACACGTACGACGTTTTGTGAACTATATTAAAAATTGAATATTGGAAATGCGAACAATACATAAAGATGGCTAACAAATACGTCGTTGAACACACCTAACAAGGCTATGGTTTTCGGTCACCGAGTACTTCCCTAAACGCAAATTCCCAAATCATATAAAGAACGACCTGGTTGGCAATCACTCTGTTTCTCTTTCTTTACCCTAATCAATTTGTAGAGTCCCTCCGTCCCATTGTTGTTGTCTTGTGTCTCGTGCCCCAGTCAACCTGTCCAACGTGTAAAGATTGCTGGTTTTTTTCTAATGGATTGTTTTGTTTCTCTTTCATTTTTGCCTATGACGTGTTTGTGTTTATGCTTCTTCTTGTTATCATTTTTAATTTGGGGTTGCAGAAAGAACGAAGAAGTAGTAGTTGCTACTTCATATGGCCCCAAAGAGGAAGCGCTAAGCGCTAGTTAAGGGTTTTTTTTTTCAGCCAATGCATGTAATTAATGTAACACATGGGGCGTGATTGAACACCCCCAACATGATGTCCACTTAACACGCCCAACAAATTGGTCGTGACTGAACACGCCTAACAAATTGGTCGTCACAAAACACGCCTAACAATGGCGTGATTGAACATAGATAACAAGGGCGTCATTGAACACGCCTAATAAGGGCGTGACTGAACACGCCTAACAAGGGCGTCATTGAACACGGCTAATAAGGCCGTGACTGAACACGCCTAACAAGGGCGTCGTCGAACATGCCTAAGTAGGGCGTCATTGACCCCTATATAAGGTAGACACTACCACACAACACACCACTACCCACACAACACACCTCCAGAAGCTAAATTCAATCTGAATACCATGGCATTTTTAGGAGAAACAAGCAGTCAGACAGTTGCTAACTCCAAATTAGCATTCCTTTTCCAAATGGATCAATGAAACACAACGAAACTGGTGTTTGTTTTCAGTGTCCTTCATCGATACCAATGCGAGTTCCTGATAACTGTTCTTTTCAAACATTGAAGAGTAGGATACACGACACCCTACTACTAACCAATGCCCATGTTGTTGATGAGATTCACTACCGGCAACCATCCCTACATGCAGGTCAGCACTATTTTTTTCATTCTTTACAACTGACAAATGATGATGATGTTTGCACAATGTTAATGTGCAATGACAAAATGTCGGGTGCTGGCCCAATAGAAATTTTATGTACCATCAACAGAACAGCAGATGGTATACTCAACCTGCTTCATGAGAACATTGTCCCCCAACATGATGCAATGCTATATTACAACGGCAAGTGGAAAATACCACGAGGAGCGGATTTTATTGGTTATGCCTTTACTGGAACAAACCCAATACAATTCGAAATTCCTTTAGGCTACACGATTGAAACACTGAAGGATGTCATCAAGGAAGTTGTACCTATCGGGGTTCCCCCTAATGGGATTCACACATCACAGGTGGTGAGAAAATTGCTTTTCCGACATCCAACTCATGCCCAATATTTAGACACCGCAATCGAATATGACATTAAAGAGTTGATTACTGATGAAGACGTGTTCAAGATGTTAGCAGAATCCAATTACTGGAAACATTTTGGTCCAATTGAGATTTTAGTTGCCTTTACCAAACCGGATATTCAGATGGAATGACATATGTATGCTCCGTTTTGTTACTTTTTTAATTAGTTGTTTTTAACAATTTTTGTTATTCACAGCATTTCTAGTTGGATATCTTCGGGGTTCACATGTTTAAATAATAATTAGACAGAGCCATATTAAAATAAAGGTTACAAACAAATGTAAGTTAAAATAAAGGTTACAAACAAAACTAAGACGGTGGTGGCCACTGCCGGTTACGCGCCTGACGATCAGGTAACCTTTGTCTTCGCGGTTGCTCAGAACTACCTGGCTCAGAGGGCGCTGGCTGAGATGGGCCTGCCTGGGACGTGGGTCCATGAGACGGACCTGCATAATCTGTATGGACATAGAGAGGTCGACATGGAGTGCCGTGCTCTGCATATAGCGGCATAGGATGGTCAACATCTGCACTACCACATGGTTGACGTGATGGCCAAACCCCACAGGCTGCTAAACTACAATCAATAGAACCCAACATGTCGTCGTTGTGGGTACTACTCCAGTCGCCAGACGTGACAGGATCACTTGCAGGATCATCTGCAGTAGGCAAATATACAGCCTGCGTCTGAAAGTCAGCCTGTGGAGGCATATGGGCTTGACTGCTGAATCCGGTGTAGTCCATGCCCCCCTGCTCAGTAGCCTCATAATAGAATGTCTGCGTCCCATATGTCGATGACATAACTGGAGCCTATAAATACCAGAAGTACGAGGCCTGGGACCTACAATGGGCTCATCAACCTGCTACATCGGTCTCCGTCGACGCTCTAGCCTAAGTCCCTCTCGTCGTCGACGGCCAACTACAATTGACAGTTGTGGGTCCTCCTGAAGCTGCGACGCGGGTGCATGTGGGCCTGCCTCCTCCACTCGACAACTCTGCGAACACAGACATCAAGCGACCGAGTTCCTGGTTTGCCCACTGGGTGTCTAAGACCGAGACATTGGGGGGAAGTGTCGCAAAGTACAACGTCTTTAGCCCATCAACCTATAAATAAACAAATGAAAACATCATTGTGAACTGTTATCCAGCATAATGAATATAAATAGAAAAATAATGTCTGTTAACAAAACTTACACCACGACCCGTCTTGGCACCCTGCTTCGTGATGAACCACTTCCCATTTTCCCTATACCAAACCATGTACTCATGGTGTGGTGACAGGAACCCCTGAAGCAGGGGGGGAAGGTCAATGTGCTGGTCCCTAACCTCCCAGCGCCTAATAAACGGTCTGAGTCTACGGACCCAGTTGTCTTCTCGTTTACCGCGGAGGGAAAGGTCATGCACACCCTTCAACTTCCTAGGAGCACGTGGGATTGACTGATCCCTTCCGAATTGGCGCATGCATCTATCCGGCTGGGAATATT
>QARZ01040787.1:41830-66678 GCA_013407115.1 Glycine latifolia | reverse complement strand
CCCTATACCAAACCATGTACTCATGGTGTGGTGACAGGAACCCCTGAAGCAGGGGGGGGAAGGTCAATGTGCTGGTCCCTAACCTCCCAGCGCCTAATAAACGGTCTGAGTCTACGGACCCAGTTGTCTTCTCGTTTACCGCGGAGGGAAAGGTCATGCACACCCTTCAGCTTCCTGGGAGCATGTGGGATTGGCTGATCCCTACCGAATTGGCGCATGCATCTATCCGGCTGGGAATATTCAACTGTGTGGAAGCATATAATAGGAGTAATTGCCATCCACAACAGTCGTTCAAGCTCAGATGCACCAAGAAAGTGGTAGTCTCCATACGGTTGCCAGACCACCTGCATATACCACATCAACACAAAATTATGTAACGCCATGGACCATGAATGAAAACTTCCAATCACTTAAAATTTATACGTACCTCGTCCCGACTGAAGGAATCTAATGACATCCTATACAGAACCAGCTCGTGTGGTTTAAACCGGCCTAAACTATTAAACCTAATTTCAAAATAACAAACATTAGAATAGTATAGGATAGGACTGAATTTAACAAATTGTCAACAAAGGAAAATATAGTCAGACATACCGGTGTCCAAAATGCCACTCTGGGTGAGTAGGCAGCGGAATAGCTGGAGCAATGGGTGGGAATCTTAGTCAGGCCCACACCTGAAGCAGCATATGACATCCACCAATGTCACTTCTACGTGGATCTGTACACTCGCACATTTGTCTAAACAAATGTGCGAGGACCGCTGAGCCCCAGCTATATCGTCCAATGTCCTCGAAGTCCCTAGCAAGCAACGGGACGTAACGTGTTGCGACCATGCTCCCTCCGGATCTGTCGCTTAGCAGCCATGATCCAATAAGCCGAGCGATGTGTGCCTTCATAAAGCGCATCACGGTTTCCAACTTGGGAGCCACCTCACCCCAGTGCGCAAAATGTCTATCAAAGAAAGACAAGCACAAATATCCACCTTTCAGCTCTGTGTCCTCCTCTGGTTGGTGACCAAAAATGTCCTCAATGATGGTGTCCCAGTCGACTACCGTCACTCCAGTAACGACATTGCCCTCCGTGGGCAATCCTAAAATACTAGCCACGTCTTCCAACGTGATGGTCATCTCTCCCTGCGTCATATGGAAGGTATGAGTTTCTGGTCTCCATCGCTCGACCAGAGTACTAATAAGCTCAGCATCTATCTAAAAAAACAAATATTAATCAATTAGCAAGTACAGTTATAAAATTTAAAATATTTTACTCATTTCATACTTGCATACTTGAATATGTCGCATACGTGCGACATGTAGAAAGCCAGCATGACCTAACATATCAGAAACCACGTCAGGTATATCGTCGTGATGAGGCCCCCATGTCACTTTACCACGTCGAGTCTTCAACACTCGACTTGTGCCCTCATTCCACACAACTTGTGAAACGTGGGTGCGCTGAGTACGCCTACGCAAAGCACCCCACTTATACGGGGTAGCGACAACATAGGCCGTCGGATCCATGGACCCACCCTCATGATCGGATCCAGAGCGTGGAGAATTAGTGGAAGATGAATCAGCCATGTAATAAGTATCTTAATAGCAAAAAATAAAAAATCATGTTAAAAAATAATATGTTCGACTTACAAAGTATTCAAAATTATTTATCTTATAGCCAAAAAATATAAAATAAATAAACACTACTGGCAAAAAAACATAAACCGTAAACAGAACAAAACATTTGTCTTATCCTACAACAAATACCCTACCCCCGAAGTCCTAAACCCTGAACAGAACCATGCACAAAACACCCCAACCGCTAAACCCTAAACTCCAAATGTCCAGTTAACCTAAACCCCATCAAGCCTAACCCCTAACCCCTAATCCACACACAGTAAACACTTAACCATTAACCTAAACACCACAAACCCTAACCCATTCACCACTAACATCATAACCCCTAACCTAACCCCTCTCAAGCCTAAACCCTAACCCCTAATCCACCCACACTAAGCACCATTAACCATTAACCTAAACACCCCAAACCCTAACCCACTCACCACTAAAACCATAACCCCTAACCTAACCTACCTCAAGCCTCAACCCTAACCCCTAATCCACATACACTAAGCACCAAACCATTAACCTAACCCCTCAAACCCTAAACTCACTAAACACTAACACCATACAACAATAAACCATTAACCATTAACCTAAACCCCCCAAATCCTAACCCACTAAACACTAACTCACTAAACCTAAAACTAAACCGCAATACCTAAACCCTAACCCCTAATCCACATACACTAAGCATCAAACCATTAACCTAACCCCTCAAACCCTAAACTCACTAAACACTAATACCCTACAACAATAAACCATTAACCATTAACCTAAACCCCCCAAACCCTAACCCACTAAACACTAACACCATAACCCCTAAACTAAACTCCATCAAGACTAACCCCTAAACCCTAATACACTAAAAACCAAACCATTAACCTAAACCCCCCAAACCCTAACCCACTAAACACTAACCCCCTAAACCCTAAAACTAAACCGCAATACCTAAACCCTAAATCTTTAACCCGAGCACTAACAATTTCCTATGAAGCTAACATAAATGTCGCTAACAAATTCATATGATCCTAACATTTATCTAATTATAAAATATAACAGATTAAATAATATAAAAAAATTTTAACTCAACTTACTTGTTGACAGTGCTTCGCTTCAGAAAATTTGGCAGGGCTTCGCTTCAGAAAATATCCTTCCAAGCTCTAGAGAGAAGGCAGA
Organism: Glycine latifolia; assembly: GCA_013407115.1. Taxonomy (NCBI): domain Eukaryota; kingdom Viridiplantae; phylum Streptophyta; class Magnoliopsida; order Fabales; family Fabaceae; genus Glycine; species Glycine latifolia. The sequence continues at coordinate 63,889 of QARZ01040787.1, read as the reverse complement.
GAAACTTCTAGAGAGAAGGTGAATGGTGAAAAAGTAAAAATTTGGGGTTTTTATAGGGATAAGGGGACCCAAACACGCCCAAACTAGACGTGTTTGGCAACCCCAAATCCCTAATTTGTTTCAATTTTGCACCATTTTGCTAATTAATTATTTAATTTATATTAAATTTAAAAATCAGCCCAGAATACATGTTTCCAAATAATCAAATTGGAAATCTAACGAGATAGAGAAAATGTGTGTGCTCCAATATTTCCTTGCAAATATGCTATGCGACTCTAGAATATGTATCCTGGTGAAGAAAGAAAGAAACCATTTGCTATGGAAATGGTTCTAATTGATTCCTCCGTAAGTTCTCAATTATACAATTTTTTTTGTAAAATCCATTACAAATATTGAAACCAGATTATGTATTTTAATATTTCCATCTGCTGATAAATGTATGGAATTTCAACGCAGGTCTAACTTGATGTGATGTTTTTAGTGTGGAAATTTGAATTGTGTGTTTTGAGGTTGTGATGGCAAGTTGTTTCTCATTTTACAGACCTATATATAACTAAGGCTCTATTTTGTTTCATATCTCATCTTAAATTTGTTGAAAACTAATATCCTGTCTCATTGTTTATTTCAATGCAGGTCTAACTTGATGTGATGTTTTTAGTGTGAAATTTGAATTGTGTGTTTTGAGGTTGTGATGGCAAGTTGTTTCTCATTTTACAGACCTATATATAACTAAGGCTCTATTATGTTTCATATCTCATCTTAAATTTGTTGAAAACTAATATCTTATCTCATTGTTTATGTTTACGATCTATAAATAACTATCAAACTATGGTAACTATGGTTTTGCTTTGTTTCATACCACACATCTTATTGCTTAACTACTTTGAATGGCTGGTTTGTATGGGTGATAGTTTTTGTTCTTATTATTGTTATATAGTTGTATAATTTTTTCCACTTTTCTTCATTGTTCAGAGTAGAAATTTTTGAGATTCACCTATTATCTATGGTTCCTTCAAAGCCACTATCATCCCCGATGCCATAATTCTCCAATCTCGATATGTTGTTCTTTTTTTACTCTATCTCAACTTTGTGTTTCTGTTTATTTCTAGAACGACTTTTTTGTCTCACCTTCAATTCATTTCTCTCTCTCATGGTCAAGTCTATTGGTGGTGTGTAATTTTATTTGATTTTTGTGGGACTGATTGAAATAGCTTGCTTCCTAAAAGTTGTGTTCGGAATAACAAAATACAAGTTGCTAAAGGCATGTTATGCAGGTTGTGTCACAGGCAAACTCACTGCACATACAGTCCCAAAATCACATGAACCATATAATTCAGCCAAGGCAAATATGGAGGCCACCAGAGCATGGAAAAATCAAGGCCAATTTTGAAGCTTCAATTCGAACAAGATGTGGCACAAGCTTAGGAGTTGTGTTGAGGAACGAGAAGGGTGAGGTGTTGGCAGCAACAACCTCTTTTGAGCCTTACTGTTACATCATCCAAAAATTGCGGAAGCTATTGCTTTTAGATGGAGTATGAAGTTGGCACAACAACTTCTTTTTAATAAAATTATATTTGAGACTGACTTCAGGAATTGGCTTTGGCCTTGGAGAAAAAAAATATTGTCAGGATCCACTTACTTTGATGGAATTCTTGATGACTACGAATCACAGATGGGAACAAATGAGACTTTTCGGCTGTTTCATATTAGAAAAGATAACAACGTTTTTTCTGATCAGCTAGCTAGGCTAGCTTTCTTTTATCTTTATATAGTTTTGGTTGAGTAAATTCTGTTAAGGGGGTAATTAACGTGAGATAAAAAAAAAAGAGAACAAAGACAGAGGAAGTTTAAAGACAGAAAATAAAATAAGATAATAATTGTTTATATTCCAGCTGTGAACAATACACCCTTTTAAACACCTAGGTAAACCTAAATAGACTTGGACTGAGACAAGAGAGCCCAATTAAGGAAAATAACAAACATAATATATTTAATAAAAGAGATAACAAGGGTGTAAAAAGACATAAAATCCATTATAGTAATAATCATTGGGGCCCTGCTTCCTACACCAATGATTTTTCTTATACACCCAGCAAATAATTGTGAAATTCCATAAATAGCCTTGTTAAAAAAACATTAAACATACAGATTTAAAAATTTCCCATACACCATTCATTCATTCTCTGCTCTGCAATCGTGTTTTCTTCTTCTTTCGCGCGTTCAAGGTTTGGTGCGCCGCCGTTTGCTTTGGTTTGGTGCGCCGTCATCTGGTGGGGTTGTCATTCGAGTTGTCGTCATTAACTGTGTTGGTCGTTGTCGTAGATGTGGTGGTTTTCTCCGCGATGAGGTAAGTGATGCATCGTTTCCTCTTCCGTTCATTCATTCTGTGCACAAGTACGAATTGTCAATCCGTATGGGTTTTTTTTAGTTTTTAAATTTTCTTAAAGAATTTGTTGTAATTTTTAAAATTGGATGAATAGAGTGAAGTGTGATTCTTTTGCCAGTGAGGTATATTTGATTTGTTTCATGAATTGTTAAGTATTTAGGGTGCCAATAAGTAAGTAGTTGATGAAGTTAAATAGTAATTGTAAAGTTTATGAATTAAGTGATTGGTTCAGTGCAACTAAAAGAGTAATTTCAAAGTTTATCAATGAAGTGAAGTTCAATTCAATTGTAATTTGAAAGCATATTGTTAAATGTTATGGTACCTTGATTGATTTTGTTCCAGATGGAAATGCTTTGAACTTGTTATGTAACATTTGGTAGGCCTTCTCAGGTTATGGTTAATAGTAATTTCAAAGTTAATGAATGAAGTGAAGTTCAATGCAATTTTAATTTGAAACCTGTCATATGTTATAGAACCCCTATTGATTTTGATCAGGATGGCTTTGCTTTGAACTTGTTATTTAACATTTTCTAAAAATGTCAGGTTATGGTTAAGAGTAATTTCAAAACATATTGTCAAATGTTATGGAACCCTTATTGATATTAATCCAGATGGCTATGCTTTCAACTTGTCATGTAATATTTTCATTAGTATGAATTGATTTGAACTTGTAATGTAACAATTTGGTTTGAATGTCAGATTATGGTTAAAATGAGAGGATTACAGTGGGCTTTGGCTAGAGAAGGCAGAGAAGCCAATCAAGAAGAACGCCCTGCATCAAAGGTGCCATCATCGATCGATTTAATTCCTGCGTATGCCGGCGTAGCTGGCCTGTCATGCTTTCAGATAGCTGGATCTAGAACATTTGCTTAGCGAGTGGGAGTAGCGTTCGCAAGAGCTCTTTTTAGGGAGTAGTTCCCCACGGGTAGTAAAACCTTCTAGGAGTTTAAGATGATTCCCACCAAGAATTTGATCGCTGGGTCGTGCTAATTCCATACGAATCAATACGGAGAAGCCGACAACATCAGCACGAAGACAACGTAGAAGGATTGGTGTTGTTAAGGATGTGCCTACGGAGGAAGTTGTCGACGTTGGTGACATTGTTGCACCTGATGAGGGAAGCATTGGTGCTGAGGTCGAGGGATTTCCTAGTGGGCCCCATGACACTTGGGTGTTGTCTCTTTATGTTGATCATGTAGCAGCTAAGGTTTGGATGGGAGAGGTACGATTGTTGCAAAAATATAATTCCATTTGACCATTATTTTTGGCATTTATTTGTAGGAAGCTAACTAACAAATATTACAGGAACGTCCTGAGTTGAAGTTGGCATCACATGGGAGAAAGGTGCAAAAATTTGGTAGGCCCGCACCAGAGATTGAAGGATTGGTGGCAGCCACGGGGGTAAGCCCACTTATTACCTGTTCGTTGGAGACAGGTGACAGTGGTTTAATCTCAGCCTTTGTAGAGAGATGGCATAAGGAAACTAGTAGTTTCCATTTGCCGATTGGAGAGGTGACGATCACGCTGGATAACGTCGCGTCATTGTTGCATCTACCAGTCATGGGTTCTTTCATGACGTATGATGTCTTGGATGTACAAGAGGCTGCGGAATTACTGGTGGACCTGCTTGAGGTGACTGTCAAGGAGGCCAAAGCAGAGACGAAACAATGCCATGGAGCATATGTTCGTTTATCTTGGCTGCCAGAGATGTATGATTTGAAGTGCCAGCAGATCGAATGGACAGTGGCAGCCAGAGCATATTTTCTCCATTTGGTTGGTTGCACCATCTTCGCTAACAAGAATGCCACACATATCGGTGTGGTATTATTGGAGGCTTTCGGGGATCTTCATGAGTCCGGTGGATTTTGTTGGGGAGTGGCTGTCCTCCACACATGTACGATAACTTGAACTGTGCCTGTCAACACCATGGTAAACATCTTGATGGGTACATTAGTCTCCTTCAGGTACTTTTGGTTGAGAATATCAAATTAATTTATGCTTACTCATTAGGGTTTGGTTTTGACATAACCGACTTATTTGTGTTAACTCTATTGGTGAATACAGTGTTGGATATACTCGCATTTTCCTGCAGTTGCCAACATGATGGCAGATGAGGACTACGAAGAGAGGCAACCACGGGCATGTCGGTAGAGGCCAGGGAAGGCATTACCCGTCGTGACCTATCGTAGGCGATTAGATAGGTTGACTACCGACTGTGTTTGCTAGACCTTACACTGATCACCATCCATTCTGGGCCTTTGAAGGCATTTCCCTTTTCTCAGGTCATATCAGATGGGGACCATACATTGTCAGATACCAGCCAGAGAGGGTTCTTAGACAGTTCAGCCTCGTACAGTCTATACCGAGCTTTGTTAGCTACCCCCCCCCATTGATAGAGGAGGTTGATGCTAGGTGGCTAGCCTTTTTAGACCATCTTGCAGAGACTAGAGACACTGTCAGTTTACCAGGTCAGTGTCATCCAGACTACATGGAGTGGTTCTACAAGATTTTGCACCCATTCATGACCCCTCCACAGCCTGGGGAGCCAGGTAGGCATCCTCCTGCTGTGTATCATGATGTGCCTACTCTAGCACAAGATGCAGATGATGCAGTACCTATTGATGTGCCTGATGACATGCCTTGACATGCAGTGGTAAAATAAATCTATATAGGTTTAATGTGATTCCATGTTCATTGCATTGCCTAATGTGACAAAATGTTTTTGATTTACTCTTCAGGGCGTCTGTCAAAGGATTGCAGAGAGGTTGCAACACATGATCGATCTTCGCATGGTGACTGCTGGCACTAAATCGTATGATATTACAGATCAGTGTATCAGATTAGCACGAGGCGTATATAAGGATAGACTTGTTTACGTTCGGTCTAGCCGTCAAAGGACTGGACCACAAGGAGATGATGATGAGAGAGTTTGAGTTTTGACATTGTTTGTATGGCGTATGCCAACATATTAACATGTGTTTCAAAATTATACATCTATCTAACTAATTTACATGTTTAAAAACATCCATCAGTATTACTTAAAATCATTCCATAATTACTTGTACACACATCAAAATAGAAAATAAAGTCACAAAGTATGACAATCTTGTGATGCGATGTCACATCCCAAATCAACATAAGTTGCTGATAATGTTGTCAAACTGGTATACTTCTGTATTCGACTAATATAACTAGTTGGCCACTCTTTTGCTTGAGAATGACAATGTCTTGACCATAACAAAGCAATTGGTGGCATAGGACATCCGTATCGCAATAAAACCTGAACAAATTCATTACAAGTACATTTATTGTTAATGACATATGTTATAATCATTTAAAGAAATGAAAGCGTATTCGTAATACCAGAACAAAATGGTTTCCATACACATGACCAATACAAATGACGTGATGTACAGCAGAATCTCTAGGCGATTGGCTTCTAAGGGGGAAAAACGTCATACTTTGTTTCTTAGAAAGAAAAACAATCACAAGGTTATAATGTGAAGCAATTATATAACCATTGTCAGTGATATCCATCCATTTATCATGTGTTACTTGTAATTTAACAATGTATAAGTATCACTATACACAAAATTATTGTATACATATCAAAACAACTAATAAAACCTTTACATTTGACAATGCGTCAACAAGGAGTGACCTCTTTAACTCCTCATATCTTTGTGACCCACCAAACAAGACAATATACTCTTTAGACCATTCTGCAAGTTCCTTTAACAAATGGTTGCATACCACAGCCCAGACGTCTTCACCATAACCAAGTAAACCTGCAATGACACGATAGCCACAGTTACCATCGGCTTTAACATAACATACACCAATAATGTAATTCCTCATGCATGGCAAAAGTTGATCCAGCATTGGGATATTACCCATCAGTAGAGGTCCTGAAGATGTTGATGCAGACTTTTGTTTAGATGAGCAATTGTCACCCTGAGAATATAACGTATCCATATACTCAAAGTACGATGGATCCCGCTTGGTTGATCTTTGGTGTTTGGTAACATTTTTCTTTTGAGCCCCTATAGTCTTCACCTTTTCAGGAGGAGGACACATGGAAGTTTTATCAGGATATGCTATTTCATTGAGTTTAGTCTTTAAAGTAACTCTGCCACACATGTCAAGACTTTCAAATCGCTTTGAAATTGCTTCCATCTCTTCGATTATGGTGACTTCACACTGATCAACACCTTGGTCTGAGAAATGTGACCTCCACCAAAACAGGTGTATCGCACCTAGTGGTATGCTGCCAAGATTATATTTGGCTAGTCCACATGCACAAGGAAAACAATGTGTGCTTCTTAACACACATTCACAACGAGAACTATCAACGCTTGCATAATGAACTCGCTCAAACTCCACAGCAATTTCATTTAACGCATACCTTGAAACCATGCCGACGAGTCTTTTGTACAATGTCACTTTAAATACATGTCCAACAACATGCGTGCTTGTCTCAAAAGAATCCTTTATTTCATTGTGTTTCAAGGTGATCATGTTGTTCATGGCATCCCAAACATTACACAGATCTCCAAGGCTATCCTGCAGTAGCTGCTTTAATGTCCAATGAGCAGACTCAGTTAAAGGTTAAATAAATTTGGTTTAAAAATGTCAACATTTTTGAAATCATAATGTGATCACTGTATTGCAAAGAATTTACCTGTTTGTAGTAGTGTTTCCAAAATGCATGACTTTATTAGTCCATGCCGTCACAAATCTTTCTTTGTGGGGGATCAACCACGTGTCTTTCACATATCAAACAAATATTGGCCACGGTGTGCAAGAACATTCAAACTTCATAAGACAGTCATCATATACTTTTTCAAAAGCACAATCTACAAGACTTTCCCATGCTTCCATCACATAGTCCCATGCATTGTTTTGTCCCAGTAGTGTTTTACATTTTGCCTTCACATTCTTGTCAATGTGGAACAGACACAACAAGTTGGTTGTGTCAGGGAAAACATCTTTGATGGCATTCATCAGTGATGTGTCTCTGTCTGTGACAATGACTTTAGGGAAAATATCACTCTTTAGAAAAAACCCTCTAAATCATTCAAGAGCCCAGATAAGATTATTGATATGTTCGCCCTCCCAATACGCAAAAGCAGCTAAAAATGTCATCCCAGTAGGTGTCACACCAACAATGTCAACCAAAGGGAGTCTATATCTGTTAGTTTTGCATGTGCTGTCAATGAGGAATACCAAATTACATGAATTTATCAATTTCATTGAATCTGGATGTGCCCAGGATATGTCTCGTACAACATCTTCATCCTTCACTCTATGCCAATGGATATATGTATCGCATTCAAGAAGCTTCATTAATTGTTGCATTTCAATATTGTTGCCTATTATAGAAGTACGGTACACATATCTTGCATTGTAGACTTGTTTCATTGTTTTATAACTTTCGGGATTGCGATCTTTTAAAGTCAGCATAATATTCTTTGGTTTAACCCTTGACTTTGTCATTTCAGCAACAATTACCTTCTCTTCCTATGTTAAACGACCAGCATATGGATGTCCAGTCATTGACTTAGCCAAACGATGGTTATGTAACCCACATATTAACTTCACCATCCAGCCCTCACCTCCTACGATGGGTTTCCCTTGCAACTTAAAAGGACAACCACACTTTCTGGTGCTAGTGGTCATCCGTACTAAATCTTTGTTGAATGCTCTATACTTTCCACTCCTTTCACAACCTATCAAAAGAAATGAGGTTCTTCCCCTCTTTCCAGTTGTTGTGTCAGACCTCTTTATCACAGCTACAAATCTAATCTCATATCCAACACTACGAGCCCATTCCAATAAGTCCTCACGAGACTTAAACACCTACAAAATTGATAATAGATATTTAACAGTGGTAAAATCTTTCATTTACTAGCTTTTATGAAATACCATATCATATAAATACCTTTGAAGTATTAAAGGCATCAGAACAATCAATTGAAGACTTGTTATTTTCAAACGCAAATGGTTCGCCTCCATTGTCTTCAGTCATATTAATTTCTTCAGACATCATATTATCATACATCCAATTATCGTTGTCCATCTTAACAAACAAATTTTATAAAAAAAACCATCATTAACAAACTATATGCATAATAATCATATTCACAAACATGACACTGTTATTTTAACTCAGATTCTATACTTCACTTAAAAAGGACAAATACTAATTCAGTAACAACAAATACATGTGTCACCCTAATCCCTAAATACATAAATTCAAAATATCCTATAAAAAATATTAAATTCACAATATATTTTTTTAAAAAACACCCTAAAACAAACTACACATAATAATCATTTTTCACAAAATGTACTATTTTTTTAATTCAAATTCAATACATCACTTAAAAGGACAAATAGATTAATTAATAATACTTTTAAAAAATACAAAACAAAAACTAAAAAAAAAAGAAAAAACTCATACGGATTGACAATCTGTATGATCTATATGGATTGCCAATCAGTATGATTTCTGCTACAGTAAAAAAGCTACAGAACTTATCTCCGACGAGGGCAGCGGCCAACGAAACCTCCACGAATGTTAACCACAACCATCACCACCAAACCAACAAGGCAAGAAGCAGCCAAAGGAGAATCCAAGCAAAAAGAAAAAAACCAAGAAGCAACAAGCAAGAAGCGCAACAAAGAGTGAGTGAAAATGCTAGTTGGTGTATGTTAAAAAGGAAGAAGGGCAATATTGGCATTTCAACAAAAATGTTGGGTGTATTAGAATTGTGTTGGGTGTAGGAAGTTAATCCCTAATCATTGAAATGAATGGGCCTATGTGTGATGCATTGACGCCTAGGCCCACTATCAATACCCTCTCCTTCATATGCAACCTTGTCCTCAAGGTTTGGAATGAGGTGAAGACTTGTTATAGGTGGAAGGGTGGTGTGGCAGATTGTGCTTTCGGTGGATGGTTGGGATTGAATGGTAGGTAAGGCCATGGGATCAAACAGATGAGGTTTGGTGGATGGTTTGAAATGTGGTACAGCTTGGTTTTGTGTGGCATAAGAAAGCATAGGCATTGAAGTGGATAAAGTCACTTTATGGGAAAGAGACGTTGGGGAAGGGGGTCCAATGAGGGGTTGCCACGTGGCGAGGTTAGGTGGCTTAATGGGGAAGTGGAAGAGATGGACTGTGGAGATTGGTTGAACGTTGGCTGGAATTAGTTAAAGGTAAATCTAGTGGGTGTGAGAGAGAATTTGATATCTTGGTGTTGGATACAGATGACGTAAAAGTTGTACTTGTGGTCTTGGGGAGGGTTAAGGGTTCCAAAATGTGAAAAATAGTAGGAATAGGGTTGGATTTTTCGAGTGAAGGTAAGGGACAAGGGAACACTAGAGGAGAGATACCATGATACCAACGAAGTTGAGAGATACGCACCACCCAGTGGATGCAAGACCCTTACAGAAGCAATAATTCTTAAGCAATGACTCCAATGTTAAAGATGACTTGGAAGGGGCCAAAGTAACATTTCACAAGCTTTTAAGATGAGCGACAAGCACGGTGTTCTATCTATACAGAAGAAAGGGCAACTAGACAAAATGGTTAGGTATGTAACTTTTGTCCCTGCATTTTTTGTTGGCTTGGTTACGCATGCTTTGACGAGTGTGACATAAGTTGGTCTTCAAGGTGTTTAAGATGATTTGTCTTTGTTGCAAGGAAGCGTCGATGTTGGCTACTGTGGCAGATCCAGTAGTGTAATCACACAAAATTGGGGGGAGAACAGTTGTATCCAATTTTATGCCAAGTGTAGATACTTGAACTAGAGACGAGGATGCTCACTGGCAAAGCATTTAAGATAAGCTTCTAGACTTTTGTTCACCACTTTTGTTTGACCATCAGTTTCTAGATGGTAGGTCATGCTGAACTGTAATGTTGTGCCTTGTATTTTGATATTTTGAACAGTGCCTTGTATTTTAAAAGTTGTTCTAACATCATTGATGCACACATTAAATCACCCCGAATCAATCCCTTACATTCAAGAATCCTAAGAATATTTAACGAATATTGATTCCTCACATGAAATAAATATCACAGCATTACAATCATAATCTCGTGCTATTTGCAATCAAAATATTATGCTCTATTCCTAGCAACGTAATGTAAAGAGTAAATTTATTCAGTTCAAATTCTAAGAATACTTTCCAGTCAAACTTAAAATCCAATTTCATGAAACTAGTGATCAAATAGAATCAAGCATTACGAACAGAATGAAATCACCAATAATGAGTAGAAAAGATTCATATATATCAAATATCAAAGGAGATACATAAGGATACAAAGATTACATCCATTCCTTTGGAGAAGCTAGCAGATCATTGTGTAGAGCACAAGATCAACAGAAGAAATGATGAATGATGTGATCAACAGTCACTTCTCTGCAATTCCAGCTCCACTTTTATTTCTTCTCTCTATTCTTTCGCGTTTCTTCCTCTAGTTTTCTACTTCTTTGGTCCCCCTCCTTCTTCAATTTTCATGGCTTTTAAATGAAATACTGCAAGAGGTGTTAGACCAACTCGCGCAAGCGAGTTATACTTACCCAGGCGAGCTGGTTCCTTCAGGCTGAAGCCATGTCACTCACCCAAACGAGTGATAGCTAGCCCAGGCAAGTTGGTTCCTTCAAGCTAAAGTAATCTCACTAGCCCAAGCAAGTTGATTGCTAGCCTAGCCGAGTGGCACTCTGAAATTCTTCAAAATGACCCTTTTGCCCTTCATCTTGGCTTAGTTTCTGGATCCAACAAAAACCATCAGAACATAAGAAATGCATGGTGAATCTTCCATATTTGAAAAATAACATTTATAAGTGTACAAAATATAAAACAACTAGAATTAAGGGAAGTTTATAAGAAAACTACTAAAATCAAAAGATAAGTGCTAGAATTATAATCCCAAAAATAACTAAAATATGACACTTATCAAAAGGAGACTATCTTGGATTTTGGAGCGAGCATTAAGGTCTAGATTGGTGGAGTAATGGTCAAGTAGGAGGAGACCCTTTGCATTGAATTCATAGTTCTTCCTAATGGTACTCAAAAGGGATGGAACTGGGGAAGAAGTCACTGAGAGAAGCAATGCATCATCAGTAAACTGCTTAGAAAGTGCGTTAGTGAAAGTGTTGATTTTTCCAGGTTTGTAGAAAATTTCAAAACTATATCCTTGCAATTCACATGCCCATTTTTGCTGTTTGGAGTTTGTATTGTTTGATAAAGAAGATGTTGGAGACTTTTCTGATCTATATAAATATGAAAAGTTCTTCCCACTAAGTATTGATGCCATTTTTTTACCATTTTTGTGATAGTAAACAGTTCATGGATGTAGGCCAAGGCGACTTGCATCCTAGGTGTTATCTTTTTGCTAAAAAATGCCAAGGGGTGTCCAAATTGAGTCAAGATGCCACCGATTGAAACTCCGGAGGCATCAGTTTCAATGGTGAATACTTGGTTGAAATCATGCAGAGATAACACTGGAAATGTTGTAATTTTTGTAAAGTGTTGTAAAAGCCTCAGTGGCTACTATAAGGAAACAAATTAGTTAAAGAAGCGACAAGATAGGCATATTGACGAATAAAACGTCTATAAAAGCCAATGAGATCAAGAAATCCCCAAAATGTCGTGAGCGAACGTTGCTCTAGCCAATTAGGAATAGCTTCCACCTTAGCAAAATCTGGGGATACACCTTTAGGAGTAATAACCTGGCCTAAATATTGAACTGAGTCATCCGCAAAGACACATTTACTTAACTTAGCATAAAACTAGTTAGGAACATGTAATTCAAAAACTAAGTGTAAATGTAATAAGTGATCAACCATAGTTTTACTAAAAATGAGTATATCATAAATAAAAAAAAACTAAGACAAACCATCGTAGGAAGGGTTAGAGAAGGTCATTCATAGTAGACTGAATTGTGGAAGGGGCATTAGTAAACCCAAAGAGCACCATTAGAAACTCATAGTGCTCGTCACAAGTTCCAAAAGTCGTCTTGTGTGTCCTCTGAAACAACATGAATTTGATGATATCCTTACCTTAGATCAATTTTAGTAAAAACTATTGCAGAGCCTATTTCATCCAATAGCTCATCCGCTGTAGGGATAGGGAAACAGTCTTTGACTATCACAACATTGAGGACATGGTAGTCAGCACAAAAACGCCATGTCCCATCTTTTTTTAAAACCAGTAACACAAGGGAAGAATAAGGACTATGACCAGGGATAATAATACCATCTTGCAATATTTCTGCTATCAATTTTGCCATTGTTTCTTTTTTAGAGTGGGGGTAGCAGTAAGGTTTGACATTAATGGATGGGGTGTTTGGCAGAAGGGTAATATGGTGATTATGAGGTCTAGATGAAGGAAGGCCAGTTTGTTTGGTGAAAAGGTTGGGTAAGCTAGAAGGAGGTTTTTCATATTAGGGGTGAGTATTTGAAAATGAAGGTAGGCTAAGAACATTGGGTTTGGTTAATAGGAGAAAATGACATCAAATGTAGTGAAGAAATTGAATTTGAATGCATTAAGTGACAAAATTAGTAATAAGTGGTGGGCTTCACTACAATGTTGGGGTCATTACGAAAGGTTATGATAGAGTCATGGGGAGAGAAACTAAGACTAGGGATAGAAAAATCAGCAGAAACCTTACCCAATGATATAAGCCATTGTAAACCTAATACTATCTTTGCACCTTTTATAAGGAGAAGATAACAAGGAACACAAAATAAGTGCCCTTGTAGGTGAAGGGAAACCTGGGGGCAAAGGGCAGTACATTCAATATGATCCCCATTTCCCACCATGACTGAAAATTCCTGGATATAATGAACAGGTAGGTAGGTGTAGATGAGAAGTGATTCTCAACTGTAAGATATTATGGGAACTACCAGTATCAATAAGAACCATATTTGCTAGTCCACCATTACGTCCCTAGAACTTAAGGGATTTAGGAAATGGATGGCCTAACAATGCATAGGATGAAAGTCGAAGGTGAAAAGGTTCAGATGCCTCCTCGGATACAGGTGTATGAGAAATATTAGATTAGTGAATGAGAGTGTCACCATCATCCTCAATGAGCAATAGGAAACAACCATTAGCACATTTATGGACAACCACAAACTTCTCATCACGGTAATAGCACAACCCTTTTTGTTTCGTGCGTTCCTAAATATAAGCAAAAGGAAAACGTTTAATGGGGATGGTGCTTGAGGGCTAGGTGGTGGTAACATGAGGGGGTTGGCCTAGTGGTGGTGGAAGAATGAAAGTTGATAGATCGATAGGGTTTAGAGCAATTATCCTTAAGTTTATCCTTTATAAGTTTTGCAAGGCCAATGGCATGAGAAATAAAGGAAGGGTGAATAATAGGTAACTCATGCCTGATTTCTGATTGGAGACCAAAAGGAAAATAGTTAAAGATGCATTCAGGCTTTGGACCAATAACTCTATTACAAAGCTTCTCAAAAGATGCCTGACAATCAGATATAGAACCTGTTTGGCAGAGTTTGAATAGTCCTACCTTGTGATTAGTATAAGATGATGATCCAAATCACAGTTTCAAAGCACATGTAAATGAAGGCCAATCTAAGAGCTAGCAATTTTGAGCATCCATTTAAACCAACTAAGAGCATTACCTTTCATATAAAAGGAAGCTAAAGACAAATTTTGCTCAAAAGGCACTTGGTAGTACTGAAAATATTGTTCAGCTTGAAAAATCTAGTCTAGCAGTTCAGATCCTTCAAATGAGTTGAGGTGAAGTTTAGGAGGATGTATGGTTTGTTGGTTTGTGAGAGGGAAATGGTTTTAAAAATAGGGAGGAAACTGGAAGGAAAAAATGCATGAGTGGAAAAAGGAAGTGTGAACGGTGTTGAGAAGAGTGGGGTTTTTGTGTGAGGAGAAGGACAATTACCATTGTTGATTGTCAAAAGAGAAGAGGAAGAAGAGGTTCTCACACACATAGGGCTAAAACCAGGTGGGATGGGTGATGCAAAAGAGGGGAGACTTATACCCAACATAAAAGGAGGGGGTGAAGATTGTTGAGCAGTAAGTTGTTCTTTCAGATCTACCAAAAATGTTTGGAGAGCTTCTTGCCTAGAGTCCATAGATTGTTGGAGTTGCAAGTGACGGTTGTCTTGCAGTTGTTGTTGGTTCTCCAACTGTGTTTGCAAAACCCCCAATTGTGTAGTACTAACTTGTAGAGACTCATTGACTTCGTTGTTAGCTTTGGTGGGAGCCATAAGAAAGAGATGAAAGCATCAACGTTAAGTAGGTAATTAATGTGAGATAAAAAAAGAAGAAGAAGAAGAGAACAAAGACAAAGGAAGTTTAAAGACAGAAAATAAAGTAAGATAATAACAATTCATATTCTAACTATTGAACAATACACCCTTTTAAACACCTAGGTAAACCTAAATAGACTTGTTTTGAGACAAGCTTAAGAAAGTCCAATTAGGGAAAATAACAAACATAACATATTTAATAAAAAAGATAACAAGGGTGTAAAAACACATAAGGCCCATTCTAGTAATAGTCATTGACACGAATAGGGCATGTTGTGTCGGGTCCTAGGCCCGTTGTGAGATACCCTCCCAAAATCAGCCTATTGTAGACCATGACATTTTGGCTTGGTTAGCTGTTGCGACACGGCAAGTGCACCGATCGTTCCAAGTAATAAAGTGATAAGAAAGTATCATCTCCACGAGGATTGAGGCACTAATGTTAATTGTAATTTATGATTTTTAATATTGGAAAAGGAATGAGATTGTTGAAAGAGTTAGATTGTAGTTTGAATTTAATTATTGTAAATAACAGAATATCAAAAACAATGTAATTTAACTGTTGATCAAGACTTAAGAATAATTATGGCAAAGCACAATCACTGCAGTTCACTCTATGTAATTGAATTGATAATTTAACTCTATTTAATGTAATTATTCAGATTTATACTTTTCTAATGTAGCTAAACCCTGATTCCTCGGTCATTTAACCCTTTAACCTAAGTTAAGAATCCTAATCCCTTAGTAATTCCCTTTAGATTAAGCATTAAGCTAGCATAACAAAATCTGCAGTCCTTTATCCCTATCCCTAGGTAATATCGCAACTGTCACTCTACTGCGTTCAGAAACTAAAATCTCAATATTCCTATTGTGAATTATAGCCCTAAATAACCTAATAGATTGATCAAGTCTAATTAGATATAATAATGAAAGAATAAAGTAGAGTGAAACAATTATAAGAAACTTTATTAAACTCAATTCAAAAGACACAGAGTTCACATTGGCTTTTGGCTAAACCATAATTACAAAGGATTTAGCCAGACATAATAATGTCTGGCCTAATACAATGTGAAGAAGGAGAAAAGGAAGAAGCTAAGGTATGCAGAGTCACAAACCCCTTAATCTTGCCTCCTTCTTGTTCTTCTTGCTTCTTCTTGGCCTTGAATCTTCTTTCTTTTGATCTTGCCTTTTTTTTCTCTGTTTTTCAGTGTCTAATTGATACCTAATGTGTCCTACCTAGGTTTTATTTATACCTAGATTATAAAACCCTAAAAACTCATCATTCTTATGTTATCTTTAAGCTAATTCTGAAATCCCATAGCGTTCACGCGACTGGTGCGACTAGCGCGAGACTCCAGTGCTTCTGGCACGAATTTGGCGCGACTAGCGCAAGACTCCAGTGCTTCTGGCGCGAATGGCGTGGCCCTGGCGCGGTTAGCGTGAAGTCCCTGCCTTAGTTGACTCTTTCTTTTGCTTCTTTTCTTGCTTTTCTTGACTCTAAACATCAAAATAGCATAGAACCAATGATAAACATAAAAGTAATGAATTCTACACTTATTCTCACATTTATTCACTTTATTCTTCCTATTTTCCTAATAAAACTATCCTAAAAACTATATATGCTAACAACATATCAAATAATTCCCAGATTTAGATATTGATGTCCCTAGCAATAAAATAAAATAAAACTGAATTGTAATGGAAATCATATTCAACAGTCAAGCATATTATCACATACACAATCTCAGAACTATTCTGTTAAATGCAATTGAATTTCATGTGAAAATAACAAGAATACTCTTCAAGTCCATCAATCATACAATCTTAACTTGATTACCCCTTCACTGGAGATATAAATCACTCATCACTCAAGTGTTTTGGGTAATTATAATCTCTCAATTCCTCCAAAGCTATAATACTACCATAAGCTTGACTATATTCTCAAATTCCTGAAAATAAGAAATATGAATAAATGCAGAATTAATCAAAAGGTCTTTTCAAGGTTGTAACTTGGCCTGGCTTCAGGTAGGAAGTATTTGGATAATAGCTAGGTATTGAGATTGGATTATTGTCAGAATTATTCAAGTCTACTTATCTAATCCACCTTTCTTATTCTTTTGCCTATCTTTATTCTTGTAATCTTCCTGTTTCTTTATTTCTTCTATCTTCTCTTTTTCTCTTATTTTTCCTTTTTCAACAAGTGTGACAGAAAGAATGAGGGAAATATGTTTAGATCCCCCAGCTGGTATTTCAGACTTGTTACTTTCCAACTAGATTTAGATCCTCCAGCTGGTATTTCAGACTTGTTACTTCCCAAACTGGACTTTTTACTGAAATTGATTTTCCCAACTCTTTTCTGTTGACACTTCAACCTTACACAAGTATTGTCTTCTTGGGTAACATCTTTCTTCTTTCCCTTTTCTATGGACATTCATCTTTCTATATTTTCATATCTAGTAGACTTGATTCTAACTCTCATTCTTCCAACCTCATTCAAGGTGGTCAAGGATAAGTTTTAAGCTTCAGGTGAATGAATAGAAAAGGCTTAAGCTCAAAGAGGTTTAACAATGGAAAATTATTATTAAGGGAAGGTCCTTTGGCTCTAGCTTAAAGAATAAACTGCCTTTATCATATCGACCCTGCAATTATTTTAGAGAAACAAGTCAAGTTCTAGAGTATTATTCACAATGGGGTCACTCTGGAAAAAAATATATACTGTATAGGCTCAATCCTCACAAGTTATGGTATCAAGCTAAGTTCATTTGATTTCCTATCAAGCATCTATTCTCTTCATCATGTACTTCAATTACACAAACCATAATAATTCTAATCAAGTAATGTGCAATTTTATACTCTACCTATGTCATATATCATTCCAAAACAATCATCATAAATTTCACTTATCATTATATTAGCAATTCAATAATCTAAATTTATTCACAACTCTTAACATTTTATTCATCGATTTCTAAAGAGAATTCCTAACTTATTATCAAACAATTTTCTAGACTTATCCTCTAACATCATCTCATCCAAATTTCTTTTCTTTTTAATTTTCTAATTAATTCTATGTAATCTAAAAATCTAAATACTATATTATTCTCTAAATTCTGTCAGATATCAACTATGATTTTTCAAAATAATGCAGAATGCATTCCCCATTCCCAGATTTTAGACATTGCTGTCCCCAGCAATCACTTTTCTATTCAAGGAAAAACACATTTCTGCAAAAGAGAAATCATCATTATGCATCAAATCCATCCAATAGAATTATTTAGTTAAAACCAAATTAAGCAAATTCAACCATGTCCAAAATAAAAACAAACTAAATTGTGTCAAACAAACTGAAATTAAAGTACAAAACCATTAAACAGAAAGCAAATAAAATGATAGTCCTTTTAAATTGTAATGTTACTCCTAATCCTCCATAGTATCATCAGCAGCAGCTGATGGCTGTGAAAGTTCAGGAGAAACCCGTGGTGTTGCTGAATCATGCGGCTAGTAAGGGTTGAACTCAATGGAGAAGTGTCTGAACAGGTCCTCCATCATCCTGTTTTGATGTTCCAACAGTCTATTTTGAGCTCTCAAGTCAGACTGAATCTGCTGGTAGCTTTGAGAATCCTTATAGATCAATTCATGATGTGGCCTTCTAGTAGCAGTAGACGACGATGCTCGTGGTGGTGGCACTGCTCTAACTTCATGTTGAGGAATATCTGCACGCGGACTCCTCTCAGCAATCTCCTCAGGTGATAGTTTTGAGGCTTTGATCAACTGTTCCTGCCACTGGGTCTCTACTGCAGCCAGATATGTCTTGTGTGTCATGACAGATGCAGTTTTTACATCCATGGGTTCCTCATCAGGAATCTCTAAACCTGCTTTCATACAAAGATGAGAAATTAGGGAAGAATAAGCAAGAAGAGACTTACTACTACCATCATGTATCATATGCAATATCCTATCAGACAGGATACTTGCAATATCCAAGTTGTCATCGCCTAGCAGCACATGTAGAAGGATGGCCTTCTCAACATTCACATCTGTAAGATTAGTTGATGGAATAATGGTGTGATTGTTGAACTGGTGCCAAAATTCTGCCTCCCCAGTCAAGTCTTGCTTCCTTAACTTCTCAGGAACATAGTCCATTCCTGACTTGGTCTTCCATGCAGTATACAGCCCTGTAATGCCTCTTCTTATCTCATCTGCAATTTGAGGCATGTCATCTCTAAAGATATTTTTACTGCTAACAGGCTACATCTTATAAAAATTGTTCCTGAAGGCACAAGCTTGAAATGGATAATATGCAGTTGCTAAAAATTCCTCAATAGTGTTATGATTAAATGGAACCTCTACTCCTCGAACCCAGCTGACTCTGTCTCTGTCTACATTTTCTCTATTGACATTAGCCAAGAACTCTTTTAAAATGGCACTAGAACTCGGTTCAGGAAAGCTAACCAAAGTCTGCCACTCCCTCCTGTTAATTACTTCCAAGATTGGTGAATCTTCAGGAAAAAATTCCCAATCTATCGTCTTCTCCGGAATGACTTTCTTCGGAGCATACCAATTCTCGTACCTCTGTTGACATTCGATTGTTCTGAATCTAAACTCATCAAATTCAGTAGTTCTAGCTCTCTTGCTGCCAGATGCAACACCCTTCCTCTTATCCTTCTCTACTTGCTTTCCCTGAAACTCAGAAGAGTTCTATAACTATATGCAATAATTCCCAGATTGCTTGCAATCATATATCAAATATTTCTTAATTTCAGATTAACAACAAATATCAACATCTTATAGAATCATTATATATAAATGAAACTAGCATTTGACAATCAATCTCCAAATAAATCCTTCACAGTAATTCCCAGATTTATTTGGTTCTATATGAATTAATAATAAATTCAGAAGGTGTACTAAGCATTCTTTTATCATTATAAGTGGAAATAAAATCCTTAAATAATTAACAACCATTCCTAGATTTATTTCCCATTCATGTTTAAATTAGCAATTGTGTTAAATCTCAGACACCAATCTAATCTATAAATGGCCTGCATATATCAAAGATTCTCAAAGAGTTGAACAATCCCCTAGCCATCCAACAACATCTCATGTATATGCAGCTGGCGCAGATGGCGCCAGTACTCGCGCGAATCACGTGGGCTGCATATCATGAATATTCATCAATTACCAGGTGGCGCGGATGGTGCCAGCCCTCACGCGATTCACGTGTGTTGCAAAACCTGGGTATTCAGACTATTCCTAATGTTCTTGCATCAACTTCTATCAATCAATCTCACTAATACTCTTAACCACATGCTTTCTAATCTAAACATTAAAGAATAAACAATACAAAGATTAAGAATGAGAATGTGTACCTTATCCTTGGCCATTTGAAAACTCAAGACTTGAAGGAAAATCACAATGTGCTCAAAAAGAAACAAAAATGAAGCTTCCCAATGTATTTGCTCAGAAGTCTAATGCAATGGTGTGTGAATAAGGTAAGTGGTTCTTTGTATTTATAGACTTTTAGAATGAGAAGATTTAGGGTGGTTATTATGGTGGAAGCAGTTTCTTGCAGTTCAAATGCTTAAACTTCCCTAAAT
The DNA here is from genome assembly GCA_013407115.1 of Glycine latifolia. Lineage (NCBI taxonomy): Eukaryota > Viridiplantae > Streptophyta > Magnoliopsida > Fabales > Fabaceae > Glycine > Glycine latifolia. The sequence goes on along the minus strand of QARZ01040787.1, from coordinate 43,608 downwards.
AGAACTGCCAAATCATGGCTGCTGAGTTAAAGATAAGAAGTTATCTTTTAGGGTTCAGTTATTTTTCAAATTTTAAAAGGCAGTTGCGAGTTTTCACGCGACTCGCGCCACAACTCACGCGAGTCGCGCCACAGTCCAGTGATTATCCAGTGTAGTTGGCGCGATCAGCGCTAGTCTGGCCCGATCAGCACCAGTCTCTAAATTTGCTTTTTTATTTTTTCCTAAGTTTATAACCTATTTCTACCTAAAACTTCAGAAATTAATTGACCTAAAATTAATAACATACCTAATAAGAATATAGAATTTAGTTTCAAACTAAAATCTACTTAACTTAACTAAGAATGAACAACATACTAAAACAATAAAACTTCTTGGATTGCCTTCCAAGTAGCGCTTTATTTAACGTCCTATAGCTTGACGCATCAAACCTTTAATCCTCAAGTGAATTTATTGGAATAGAAACAGTGTGTCTTTCCACTTTACCTCCATAATAATGCTTTAATCGACATCCATTTACCTTAAAAGAACGGTAACTGTCCAATGGAGAAATTCCAATTGTTCCATATGGATAAACTTCACGTACAATGAATGGACCAGACCAACGAGACTTCAACTTTCCTGGAAACAATCTTAAATGAGAATTATAAAGCAATACCTGTTGTCCAGGCTCGAATTATTTTGGCCGGATCTTGTTATCATGCCACTTCTTTGTCTTTTCCTTATATAATCTAGCATTCTCATAAGCATTTAACCTGAACTCATCAAGCTCATTTAATTGTAATAATCTCTTATCATTAGCTTTAGAAAGTTCAAAGTTAAGAAACTTAGTGGCCCATATAGCCTTATGTTCCAATTCCTTCCTGGAAGGTGACAAGACTTACCGTATAACATCTGAAATGGCGACATACCTATTAGGGTCTTGAAAGCTGTTCTGTATGCCCAAAGCGCATCATCGAGCTTATTTGCCCAATCTTTCCTAGAACTTCCAACAGTCTTCTCTAAAATTCGCTTTAATTCTCTGTTGGAAATTTCAACCTGTCCACTGGTTTGCGGATAATAAGGTGTAGCCACTCTATGGGTAACTCCATATTTTTCAAGCAAATTTGAGAATTGTTTATTGCAAAAATGAGCACCTCCATCACTTATGATTGCTCTTGGCACTCCAAAGCGAGTGAATATATTCTTCCTTAAGAATTCAACAACTACTTTTGCATCGTTAGTAGGTAAAGCAACCGTTTCTACCCACTTAGAAACATAATCCACTGCTACTAAGATATATTGGTTAGAATGTGACTTGGGGAATGGTCCCATGAAATCAATTCCCCATACATCAAACAGCTCTACCTCTAATATGTTATTGAGAGGCATCTCATCTCTCCGAGATATATTACCGATTCGCTGACAACTATCACATTTTTCTACATAGTCTCTTGCATCTTTGAAAAGTGTAGGCCAATAATATCCACATTGCAATACTTTCTGTGTTGTCCTATTTCCTCCAAAATGTCCTCCATAATCTGAAGAATGACAATGCCAAAGAATCTTTGGCACTTCTGGGCTAGCTACACATCTGCGGCTAACACCATCAGTGCATCTAAAATAAAGGAAAGGGTTATCCCAAACATACCTCTTTGCATCATGAAGGAATCTTTTCTTCTGCTTCCAATTAAGACCTCCAGGAAAGATACCTACAGATTTAAAGTTAGCCATATCGGCAAACCAAGGACCCATATCAATTACCATCATTACTTTCTCATCAGGAAAAGATTCATTAATAA
>QARZ01040787.1:5025-15629 GCA_013407115.1 Glycine latifolia | reverse complement strand
AACCCTTTTGAGCCAAACACTTGATATTTTGTTGGAACCCTAACCTAGGATAAGAATTTCTTACCTTACCTTAGGTTAGGAGAGCAAAAAGGGAAATATTTTGTTGATGGAAACTTTTTGGGTAGCTCATGCGATGAAAAAGACTTTTAAATGTGGCTATATGCTATTCATGTGATAAGTAAAAGAAAAGAAAGAAAGAAAAAGAAAAAGAAAAAGGAAACAAATTCCTTGTGTTTTAAAGTATTGTACAAAGTATTTGGGTGAAATGGAAAAATTGATAAACATGGATATCTTGGAAGAAAAAGGAAGAAATAGAAAATGATAATCTAATGTGCTCTCCTATTCTCGAGGTCTTCTTGAATAACCAGAAAAACCAAGATTCCTTTCTAAGCCAGGCCCAACCACAAAAGCCCTAATGATCCATGATAAGTATGTACATTGATTTGATGGGAAATGAATTGCAAAATTAATCTATAAGGTATCAGTGTTGGAATTGAGAATAAACACTCACCTGTGAGAATTAAATACCTTCGGAAGGTTTTCCTCTATTTGAATCAAGCACATGTTTCCTCTGATTTTCTTTAGAAATGAAATGTGAATTGATCTTAATCTCAATTTGGTTTTATTTCATCTTTTGTTTCAATTCTTGAGGTTGACTATTTGAAAAAGTATACTGATCACTCTGAAAAGTTGATTCTTTACAAAACATGTTCATATTAAAAGTATCTTTTTTTATGTTACTTTGCTTTAGGACAACCAAGATTTTAGGTTAGGGGGTGTGATAAGTGCCCTATTTTAGAACAATTCAAACTTACAAAATGGCACTTATCTTTTGATCTTAGTAAATTTGCTTATAAACTTACCCTAAACCTAGTCAATTTGAATGTAGTACTTCTGTAAATATTGTTTTTCATATTTTGAAGAGATTAGTCCAATCACGTGTTGTATTTTGATAGATTCCAATGACATCCGAAGCTTCCAAAGCATCAAAGCAAGCAAAAAGGGCATATGGATCAAAACTGGGGGTGTCAGAAGCAACAAGGCACAAGTCCAAAACCTATCTTCATCACTAAGCATTTAACTCGCCTAGGCGAGCCTCCACAGGCCAAAATGCTTGCCCAGGCAAGCTACAAGTTCCAAGGAGATAAACATTAGCTTGCCCAGGCGAGCAAATAGAGGAAAAATCACTCGCATGGGCGAGTGGAAGCAGGCAGGAGGCAAAACCTATAAATAGCCATGCATTTGTGAAGAAGAAACATCCCATTTCGAAATTCTTAGCCTTTGTACGTAAATTTAGCTTAGGATAGTGATTAGGGAAAGTGAGAGAAGTGAGATTTAGTGTGGAGACTCTGCCTGAAAGAAGCGGTGATGGGGCCTTCATCAATTCTTCCCTTGAGGAGGTTCTCTCCACAATGAGTAACTAGCTTCTCTGAGGATTGGATGTAATCTTCTATCCCTATGTATCTCTTTTAATATTTATCTATGCATTAATCTTTTCTATTCCTTATTGGTAATTTCATTTTGTGCTTAATGCTTGATTCTACTTGATCACTAGTTTCATGAATTAAAATCATAAGTGAGATTGGAAAGTAATCTTAGGATTTGAACTGAATGATTTTACTCATTATGTTATGTTGCTAGGAACAGGGCATACTGTTTTGATTGCATAAAGCACGCGATTATTATTCTTAATGTTGGGGTATTTACTTCATATGCGAGGGATCGATATTCGGTAGATATCCTTAGAACTCGAATGCGAGGGATCGATTCGGGATAAAATAGTGTGCATCAATAAAGATAGAAATTGATTTATGCATGGTAAAAGTTAAATTGAATACTAAGGGTAAGAATGATGAAACTCAATCCCACTTTCTCATAAATATATTTCAATTTACTAAGTTTCGTAATTTTCCGTACTTTCCTAATTAAATGAAATTTCGCTTATCCTTCCTGTACATAACTATTGAACTGTTGAATTCTATTTGGATTAACTGAGAAGCTCAAGTCCCTGTGGAGACGATCTTATAAATTTTGTAACTTACAATGACAAATCGGTGCACTTGCCAAGATTCTGTATCAAGTTTCTGGCGCCGTTGCCGGGGACTTGAGTCGCTCGCTCAGTTTTTTTTCAAATTTAAATTTTTCAGTTGAATATGACTTTTTCTTTGCTTTCGTTATTTTCATTTTGTATAAATTCTCTTGTGTTTTATTTTCCCTAACGTCAGTACTTACGAGTTATTGCAAGTTTGTTCTTTTTCCTTTTTGAGGTAAATTTCTTACAGCTACATCGTTATTTAATTCAGAAATTACCAAAAAGAAGGAAAAGTACTAAACAACCAAGGAGATACCGAGTGAATCTTCTTCTTCTATTTTAATTCTCCTTCATCAATAAAGGCACCTGTAATTTATGGTTGATAAAGGAGAGGGAGAAGAAAATAGACCACCGAGGATGACTCTTGGTGACTATGCATATCAACAAGGACCAAAGCATTACAACAGCATAGTCATTCCTCTTGGTGACTAGATCATGAAGATCCATACACGCAGTTGTCTACCTTCATGGAGCTATGCAATACCATGGGAGCCTCTGATGCAGATGTTGAAGCTATTTATCTCAGAGCTTTTCCGTTCTCCTTGACAGGTAAGGCAAAGAGTTGACTTCAATCCTAACCAAACAAAAGTCTTAGCACTTGGGAAGAAGTGGAGGAGAAATTCATTGCCAGATTCTTTCCTCCATCTAGATTCATAAACGCAAAATCAGCAATTGCTACTTTTTCCCAAGGATTTAATGAACCTCTCTGTGAGACATGGGAAAGATTAGTGAAGAAAAAAGATGGAACCATGAGGATATGTGTAGATTATCGTCAGTTGAACAAAGTGACGACTAAGAATAAATATCCTTTGCCTAGGATAGACGACCTTATGGACCAACTAGTTGGAGCTTGCGTGTTTAGCAAGATAGATCTTAGGTTGGGTTATCACCAAATCTGGGTAAAGTCTGAGGATATTCCAAAGACTGCTTTTAGGACCCGTTATGGTCATTATGAGTATATGGTTATTCCCTTTGGTGTGACCAATGCTCCTGATGTATTCATGGATTACATGAACATGATTTTTCACCCCTACCTTGATAGTTTTGTAGTAGTTTTCATAGACGATATCCTAGTATATTCTAAGACTAGAGAGGAACATGAGGAGCACTTACGAATTGTGTTGCAAACCCTTAAAGATAGACAACTGTATGCTAAGTTATCTGTAACATCCCCAAAATTATAAAAAAATGTGATGATAATTGGATAGAAGTATGTTTAGAGAAAATGTCAAAAATACCATTGGACATTTTTGAAAACCCTATCACTCTTTCCAAGAAGTAGAAATTACTAGAAAACCCTTAAGATGAAAATGTCAAAAATACCATTGGACATTTTTGAAAATGACCAAAATGTCCCTCGGTTGAATGGCATAATTACCAAAATGCCCCTAGGCCAAAAATGCTCAAATAACTTTAGAAATTTTGTAGTAACTTGATGAAATTATAGAATACACTTAGCTAACTAAGTATCAACATATTTTGTGACAGAAAATTTTAGAATAAAATTTCTAGGAATTTTATAAGATGACAACTTTGATGCTTTATTTAAGAAAACTCAAGCATCAGAAGAATATGAAAAAATGATACAGATAATCTAAAGAATTTTCTCTCAATTATAAAAGGAATAAACTCATTTGATGAACCAATTTAATAATTAAAAGTAAATGAATTAAGGTAAATGTAAATTGTAGGTAAATAATACCCTAAATATATTACTTGTAAGAAATTTTAATAGGATTATGATTAACCTAGAATTATATTACTCTTAGGTGGGAAAACGTAAATTAGATCCTTCTAAAAGCTAGGAACAATTTAATTTCAAGGGTACTATAATAAGTAAAAGAATGAAGAAAAACATAACTAAAGCCTAGCCATCCTACGTAGGAAAGGAAAACAAATGAGAATTTCACTACAAAGCTTGGTACTCCACGTGCAAATTAAGAAGGAAGGAGGATGATGTAGAATTCTCAAGAACATGGACACTTGTAGGGTGAAGAACTAATAGCCAATAGGATTGAACCAAATAGAAAGCTAAGTCATCATAACCCTAAAGATATTTGTAGCCAAGCTTTCTCTATACTCTTCCATCTTGCACTTGGACAGCTCTAGACATTATTTCAACAATCCCAACGGTCAAAAGTTACATATGTGAGATAGTAGTGTACCTCTAAAATTTTAAGAAGATCCAACGGTTAATGAATTCAGAATAAATATTTTACTAAAATAGGTTTTGGGGTAAAATCAAGAATGAAGAAAAGCACAAAATCTTCCAAAAAATTTAGCCAATCCACGAAAATTGGTGAAGATTGCTCTACAAGCCAAGCTACTCCACGTGCACATCAAGAAGAATGAAGAAGTGTTGAGAAAAATCAAGAAAAGGGACACTTGTATGGTTAAAAAGCAAGAACTCATATGATTGGACCATTTGTAAAGTAAGGTCATAATGACCTAAGGGATATTTTCATGACAAAGGCTTGTTAAACAAGTTCATCAACACTATAAATAGAGGGTGTAGGAACTTAAAATTTCAAGTTCCTTTCTAAGCCTAGTGCACGTACAAAAAACCTCTCTTTCTTGCATACTTTCCTTTTCATCCTTTCTTTTCATCCTTTTTACCTTTCATTTTCAAGTAGACTAAAAACAAAAAACCTAAGCCTTGCTACTTTGAAATCTCACGTGGAACTAGGAGCATTTAGAGGGATATCAAGATTCAAACTCACTTGAGGTAGGTTAAGCTTAAATCTCTAGTTAATCAATGGTTTAGATTAATTTACATGCTTTAGTAGGCTGATTTATGGTTGATATTTAGGCTTGAATTTCATGATGTTTAAAGGTTATTCTTTGATGAGAATATGTTGATTTAAGATATAAGATAGGCTATGATTTATATCCATCAATATTAGTAATGTATGGAAGCCATTTGATGATCTTTTAAAGAGATTTTTATGATACTTTAGGCTGTCTGTTGATATTTTTATGAAACTATTTTGATTTAATTTTTGAAGTAGAGGATGAATGGTGTAGAGTTGAATGATTTAACTACTTGATGATTTGATTTTGAGGATTAATTATTTGATTTTGAGGATTAATTAGTGAGGTGGTAGGTGAAAGGAGAATTAAGATGTATACTAAGTGAGAATCTTTGTTTATAAAGGTTTAAAGGAATTAGATATTATTTATATTGAGGATTATTAGTTAGATTACTAACATAATTTTTCTATAGTTAAGGTTATTCTCTGGTTATGCATAAGTTAGTAATAATCTTACTTGATTAAGGTATGGTGGTGTAACCATACTTATGATATAAATGATGATATGATATATATTTTGCTTATGAATTTGATTTTTATGGATGTTGATATGTTGATGTGATTAAGATAGGTGGATTCATGTTTCCATGTTCCAAGTCCAGTACGAGGCTTTGGGGAAACAGAATCTGATGCTACATACAATACGATATGTAGTACCCAGGTGCAAGGATATATGGCAAAATTCACGCATGTTTGCGTAAGACTATAGCAGCGTCCACACTCAGTGTGGCCACATACAGTACGATATGTGGAGGCCATTTGCCCTGGGATAGTTCATCTCATGCATTCATATAGTTGCATATTGCTTGTGGATGTGTTTGACTTTTTTTATTTTACTAACCTAATAATAGGGTCGGGATTTAGCTTTGCCTACTGAGAAATTTATTTCTCACCCGATCTGTTTCATGTTTTTTTTTTAGATGGCAATGATGGACAGGTTCCATGAGGCCTTGGAGTAGTGAAGATATATAAAAGAAGTTATGAACTAAGCTGGATTTTTGAGAAAAGTAGTGTACTTGTATTTTATAAACTTTTGTATCAGAGACATTGGCTATGTATATGAGTAACAAATCTTTTGCAAATTTTACATTTTAAAAATTTTACTATTATACGTTTCTTAGAAATTTACCCTTAAGTAAAAATAAAAATAAGTAAATATTTAGGTCGTTACATTATCTAAGTGTGAATTTTGGTTGGAAAAGGTAAGTTTTCTAGGACATGTAATATCCCAAGGAGGTATAGCAGTGGACCCTTCTAAGATAGAAGGATTCTCTAAGTTAGCACTACCTTTGACCAAGCTGGCTCATAAGGGTCAGATGTTTGTGTGGGATGATCGGTGTGAATATAGTTTCCAAACCCTCAAAGAAAAACTAACAACCGCCCCTGTGTTAGTTTTGCCAAACCCAAAAGAACCCTTTGAGGTGTATTGTGATGCGTCCAAGATGGGTTTAGGAGGAGTATTGATGCAGACTGGCTGGGTTGTAGCCTATGCTTCTAGGCAGCTTAAGACATGTGAAAGGAATTGCCCTACCCATGATTTGGAGCTAGCTGCCGTGGTGTTTGCCCTTAAGATTTGGAGACATTATCTTTTTGGTTCAAAATTCGAGGTATTTAGTGACCATAAGAGCCTAAAATATTTGTTTAGTCAAAAGGAATTAAACATGCGTCAAAGGAGATGGTTAGAGTTTCTTAAGGATTATGATTTTGAACTAAGTTATCATCCCGGCAAGGCCAATGTGGTGGCCAATGCATTAAGTTGAAAATCTTTGCATATGTTTGTATTGATGGTTAAGGAATTGGATCTGTTGGAACAATTTAGAGACTTAAGTCTAGCATGTGAATTCACCCCTACTAGCGTGAGACTAGGAGCCCTACAGATTACAAGTGGATTATTAGAAGAAATCCGGGAAAGGCAGAAGTCCAACCCTTTCCTGATAACTCAGTTAGAATCCAAAGCATTTGGAAATGCTAGTAATTTTCATGTAGAACTGGATGGAGTTTTGAAACTTCAAGGAAGAGTTTGTGTTCCCAACAAATCCGGGCTTAGGAAGATGATTCTAGGAGAGGGGCATAGGAGTAACTTAAGCATTCACCCAAGTGCCACCAAGATGTACCAAGATCTTAAAACTATGTTTTGGTGGTCGAACATGAAGAAAGAAGTTAGTGAGTTTGTCTATGCGTGTTTAACTTGTCAGAAAGCTAAGGTAGAACACCAGAGACCATCAGGTAAGTTACAACCTTTACAGATACCCTAATGGAAATGGGATAGTATTTCTATGGATTTTGTTATGGGTTTGTCGAGAACCTGGACTGGGTTGGATTCGATTTGGGTTATTGTTGACAGATTGACTAAGTCTGCTCACTTTATCCCTATCAATATCCAGTTTTCTTTGGAGAGTTGACTTCCCTGTACATTAGTGAAATTATCCGGTTACATGGTGTACCTTCCAGTATAGTGTCTGACCGGGGTCCGAGGTTTACTTCTAGATTTTGGGAAAGCTTGAACAAAGCCTTAGGAACCTGGCTTAGGTTGAGCTTGGCATATTATCCTCAAACTGATGGTCAAACAGAATGGACCATTCAATCTTTAGAAGATCTCTTGAGGGCATGTGTCTTAGAACAAGGAGGTAGCTGGGATGGTTTCTTACCTTTGATAGAATTCACCTACAATAATAGCTTTCACTCTACCATTGGTATGGCTCCCTACAAAGCCCTATATGGTAGAAGGTGTAGAACACCTTTGTGTTGGGTAGAACCTGGTGAAAATCTAGTGCTAGGGCCCAAGGTGATACAACAAACAACCGAGAAGGTCAAGTTGATCCGGGATAGGATGAGAACGACCCAAAGTAGACAGAAAAGCTATCATGATAAGAAAAGGAAGAACCTAGAATTTGAGGATGGCGATCATGTATGTTTGAAGGTTACCCCTTGGACCGGGGTTAGCCGTGCACTAAAAACCCGAAAACTCACTCCACGATTTGTTGGTCCTTTCCAAATTCTAAAAAGAGTCAACCCTGTTGCATATCAAATTGCCTTACCCCCGTCTCTTTCTAATCTTCATAATGTATTTCATATGTCCCAACTTTGTAAATATATACATGATCCTTCTCATGTAGTTGGACTGGATAATATTCAAGTAAAAGAAAACCTGACATATGAAACGCTACCTTTGAGGATTGAGGATAGAAGGGTCAAGCATCTAAGGGGGAAAGAAATTCCTTTGGTTAAGGTAATCTGGAGAGGCCCGGCAGGAGAAGATGCAACATGGGAACTGGAGAGTCAAATGCAGGAAGATTATCCAGCTCTATTTACAGCAGGTAATTTCGGGGACAAAATTTCAAAAAGGGTGGGAGAGTTGTAACACCCTGAAATTTAGAAGTTGAAAGATATTTATGTTAATTAATTGTTTAGTATAATTATTGCTGAAAAGTGTGTGTGCATTGATATTTGTGCTTAAGGAGTGTAAGTAAAAGTTTGTGGCTGAAATAAAGCTGTTTGTGCACGCATAATGGTGGTGGCTTTGGTGGCTATTTGGTCACGCAAGTAGGCAGCTATGGTGGCTATGGTAGCTGGCTGATTCAAGTTGTTGGCAACTTGCCTCATAGCTCCATCTATAAATAGCAGTGCAAGAAGCGGAAGCACGATTCACTCTCACTTCTCTACGTATTTCTCTTCTTTCTTTCTCTTAAGACCTTGCACCCAGAACTTTCTTTTCTTCCACTTAAAAATTTTGAGAACCACCGTAGCAGCAGCGGAAAATCGTCTCTGTTAAGAAGGATTCGTAAACAAAGCCCAAACTTTGCTGATCGCTATGAGGGCTGTTCGAATAAAAGACACATTAGAATGAAAAGAATCCCTGTTAAGGTAAGGGGAGTTTATTATGTTAATAATGATTTTGAATATCATGGTTGAGATAAAGTGTGTATCTGTTGTTTGATATTTTTTATGAAATGTATTGATGATGATGTTTTTAAGTGGTGTGTTTGTGAAGAAGACGACTACCGGATTGGGTAAGTCAGGTTGAGTATGTGACATATATTAAAACACTGTCATGTTGTGACCTCGGCTGCCAGGAAGGGTAGGCCGAGTTAGGTATATATATTAATCCCTTGTGTTTGGGATTTCGGCTACCGAGATGGGTAGCCGAGTTAAATATACGTGTCAATCCCTTATGTTGTGATGATGGCTATTGGGATGGGTATGCCGAGTTGAATGGTATACATAGTGTGCATGTATACATGCAGAACGTAACTTAGTTATTGTTGGCAGACAATTGTATACCGGGTTACTAACCTGAGGTTGTTTCCTTAAGAGCTTCTAACGCTAGCTTTCTTTTTCCTTAGAAATACCAGGTTCCTTACCCGAGGGTGTACCTTCAAGTTTGAAGTCATTTAAGAGAGAGTTACCGGGTTCCTCTACTCGGTTGAAATTGTGTTCTTTCTTCTAGAACGACCGAGTTCCATACACGTGTCGTCCCTAGAAGCTCATTCTTTTCCTTCCTAGAGAAACTGGATTCCAAACACATGTCGACTTTAGAAGTTCACTCTTTTCTTTCTTTAAAGAGACTGGGTTCCTTACTCGGGGTGAGCTGTTATCTTTAGAACTACTAAGTTCAAAGGCTTTTCTTTGTAAGCTACCGGGTTACTTACTCGGCAAATCTCGTATGTCCTTGAGGAAAGAGCTACCGGGTTACTTACTCGGCAGGGCTCGTGTATTCTTGGGAGTAGAGCTACTAGGTTCCCTTGATATCCTTTAACCAAACTTTTACTGACCTTGTCTGCCTTCATCCGACCTTGTTTGGATTCTCTCTTCAGAGTTATTATAGCTAAATAACAACTCGAACATCTAAAACCTTACACTGTTTTATGTGTATGTTTTTGAATAACGTGATTACGTTAAGATTGGCCATTGTATTGGCTTGAGTTATTGAATGCATTGATACCATAGAGAGGTGTATAGCGACACCAGCCAGGAAGGTATTACTCCTACATCGGTCTATACAGTGGTGCCCATAGGTAATCTAAATGCATTTGGATATACATAAATACCCATGGCGGTGTATAACATTATCTTACCGGGTCGAGTTGAGCCCGGGCTTGGGTCATACATTGAGGTGCCATGGTGATAGTTTGTGTTGACGAGAGATGTCAGATAGTGCATCGGTGTGCCCTTGTTTGGGGTGATGAGTATGTACATGGGAGGTGTATAGTGACACCAGCCAGGAAGGAATTCGCTCCGATGCCGGTCTATACAGTGGTCCCCTTGAGAGACATACTTCATGCATGACGTAAATAGAATGATTGATTGCAGAGTACGAGAGGTACTAGGGGGCCATTGCTGTAGGGATAGCCTTCTGACACCCATTTGGCTTATTACCATGGGGGGTGAGACCTGTGCACAATAGAGTGACCCTGACAAGTTACAGGAATCATTTGTACCATGGATTTGGCCTATTGTCCGGGATGGTACCACATTGCATTGACTAAGAGTTAAGTTAGGAACATGCATCATGACTAGTCATTATAAGATGAATTAGTGAAGTGGTTTGGACGGGTTGTCCATGATTGATTATGTGAATGAAATGTTTGAATATTGTTGTGATAATGTAATGACTGGATTGTGTTTTTATAATTGATGATATTTATTAATTATTACTTTACATGATGAACTCACATTTGCTTTTCTTGTGCCATGTGGTTTTG